>JANSTU010031297.1:0-26130 GCA_027564075.1 Bolitophila hybrida
AATGGTCAATGAATCCGGTGTGCGGCATCGCACACTGGCCCTATGTCCCACAAGGGATTAAAGGATCCAATGAGAGACATGTTCTCAGGAGGCAGCGGCAGTTTAACTACAATTCGTCCTAACTCATTTTGTTGCACCTGAGTACAGTCTGGATCGATTATTTTTTTTTTTTCATTTTACAAATGGTAGTCCGCTTGTATATTTTGGAGGATGCAGCGACTGACGTGTTGACACGTGGCTGTTATGGCAGATAGAGTTTCCGTTTGCCACCAGAGAATTAGTAGTGCTTGTACCTTGTAAGTGTGCTCCATCAATATCTTCGTTTCTTTCGTATGCAACGATTTCAAACTGTATTTCTGGCCCAGTTTGCATTCGAGATCAACGCGACATCTACTCCATATAATCTAAAATAAAATTTAACGCAAAGAATACAGTTCATAATACATAACAAATACTTATCAGATCATGTACAAAAAAAAACCGCGATTCACTCTGCTCAACTCACCTATCATATTGACAATATTATGAAATAAAATTTGTTTACAAATAAATAAATTAACCTTTAAACTATATATACAAAATATATTCCACATGTACGAATGTCAAGTTTGTGGAACTGTGGGTGCGGTGTCACACTCGTACATTATATGCATTCTACACGAACGTCTCCAATCGTATTTGGCTTTTACAATGCATAACATACTATATATCTATACTCTTCTATTTATATACATTTTAACACACATACATTGTATGTTCAAAGAGATTGTAAATGTGAACGGGTGCGTGTGTTATAAACATACAATGTGTATAGATTGTATGTGGTAAGGCGTGGTTTAAGCCCCACTACATTGTCTCAATTGACGTAGTTTATATACGAGTCATCGTTTTATATGGAATGCGTGACTCTTGCAAGTCAACAACTTTGTATTCGAATATATACTTTGACCCAAGAAATAAATACATATTTTTGAAATTTAACGCCATTTTATATAATTTTTTTTTTTAATTTAAGATAATATTTTTATAAAAAACAACTGATTTTAATTTTTTGTATTTTAAAGTTTTTTTTTTTTTGTTTTGTTATAAAACACCACAAAAATAAATAAGCAACTTTCTGAGCGAAGTAGGTCGTCAGCGAGTATAACGATATATTAACTCATTCAGTCATTAAACTGACCGTCGTAAACAAAATGTAAATGGAACAATTTACCGCTCTGTAATATAAACAGATTCGCCATACCGCTCCGTATACTATAACTATACAGGGTGTGTCATAGGTAGTTATAAAAAAAAAAAAAATCGTTGTTGTTTTTCTTTTTTAATTTTATATATGTTTAAAATGCTGCTAGCAATTTTTGATTTTATGGATTTACTATGAAAAGCCGCTTAGAAACCTTTTCAATACACTTCTGACTCACTTTCATGTATTTACTTTTTAATCGGCATATCTCTAGCAATCGCATTTCATTGCTAAAGAAAGCTGCTAGATATGGATAATATATACACATTTATTACTGCCTAGACCATCAAGTAGTTTCAATTGTAAATCCAGCTCGAAGAAATATGGCTATGACCCTATGACTGTGACATATTTTGGCCGAGATAATGTGATTTGTGAAAAGTAACCAAAATGTATATATTTGTGTGTTTTTTGCTCTAGATTTGTATGTGTCACGTATCGGAGCTATGTCTTGTCAGAGTCGTCCTGAGTCAAGTTTCGATTACAAGAAGACTCGTCCCGTGTATAACTTTGAATCAGAGACACTTGCCGAGAAAACCTCATGATGGAAGCGTGCGTTTTACAAAACGTTTAGGAATAGCAATCGGTACATCTGGGATGTTCTTATTTGTTCTTTTAACTCTGATGAAGAATGAATTCGTAGTGTATAATTATGAATGGCAAAGAAATTTACTTATATTAATAAACCAATAAAATTGATACAGAGCTGTCACCTTAAATGTTTATGCATATTTAATAAAAGTATATATTACATAATTGTAATTATGTTATAATTTATTAAATGAATAATGTTTAATAATAAGTAAAGCAATGTAAACTAGATATACACACCATCCAAGTTATACAAAAAAAGACTAGTTCGTTGGTTGTCAGTTTATCACGAGGCTGGTTTCGAGTGACGTTTCGTTCTCTTTGTACACGTGCGCCCGAGTAGACAAGTTATGTTAATTAATAAATCGTGTTTCATTTAAATAATCATCACCTTTTTCACACTCTCCAAGCGACGCCACTTGTGGCCGCCGACGCAAAGAACCATCTACGCAGCTAAATGAACGCAAAGAACTGCAACAAGCAATGCGAGGAAATATCAAAGACGCCTCGTAGCTATTTACGCGTCATCAGCCAGTAAATATGGCAAAGTTTCTGTAAATCAAAGAAATTAGATGAAAAAACTAGCATTGCAGGAACAAAACATATGCAAACTAACTCATTATATATTATAATTCCATTTCGAAATTCACACATAAATATCATAAATCATAATGGTGTTTGTTTGTTTATGAGAATTGCAGATCGTAAATACCTAGAAATTACCATAAATCATAAAACAATAAATAAATACTGGACCCTAACAATATTTATGGCTGTATGAATTACCAAGTCAAGTCAGTTAAAACACACACTCCCATTCATAAAATGTTATGTAAACAAATGCCATTTATGGGCACTTGGCCTTTTTTTTACAGAATTATAACTCCATTTTATTATGTTTGTTTACCTAATTAGAGGCGTTTGACGGCATTTTGTATAAGTAAGAGGTTGTTGTACACAGGTAACAGGTGTGAACGTACAGGTATTTATAGAAGGGGAAAGCACGTGCGTGTGCGGTTTGGAGGTGTGTGAACTGATAAGACAACGTCACGCATTACCGCTGCACCATTGAAAAGTAAAATGAAAATAAGAGAAAGAGACAGAGAGTGTTTTCATTACTTATTGAAGCCATTTGCCCAAATATGCAAATCTATGAAATTACAACGATCCGTTAAATGTTAGTGATATGCAACAGAGTTGGATTTTATAGTTGAAAAGACAAGAATTTACTCAGAGAATGTGCTGGAATGGAAACTAAAACTGGGAACAGTGCTATCTATCTATAGAAGAGGTAAAACTGTGGATTATTATTTGGAGGAAAATTAGAATACCAACCCGATCAATCATGATATCGCCTATAGTGTTTTTTCTCCAAAATAATCCCTATAGATGTTGCCTTGCTTTTCGTAAATCTTTAAGTTCTATCACTTTATTCACCTCAAAAAATAAAAATAAAAGAACGCAGCGTGTTTATACCAAGATCCTCGCAAAATTCACAATATCAAACTCAAATGCATGAATCTTGATTTGCACAGACTTCGCGTGCCGCGCCACTTGAAACACATAACCATAACCTCAAAGTATCAACCTCAGCACGACGTTTTCATCACCGGTAAGTTTGCATGCGACCTTTCTTAAAAAAAAAGTAATCCTATTTATCATTATTTATCACTAATAATAATATTTTATTTTCAATAGCTTTACCGCAGCACCACGTGCACAGCTAACCTACAATCACCCCATACATAACCTTAAAATATCTCGTCAGCACGCCGTTTACCGGTAAGTTTACGATCTCTCTTAATGAAAAACATAAAAAAAAAAACATAAACTGGAAAAGTGTTAAAAACGTGGAGGATCAACGTAAACAGGTGTTCAGGTTCTGCTCTTTTTTTATTCGTTTCTTACCGACGTGCTAATGTCTGGCGACTTAGATACTACGGAGTGGCCTAATGACCGTTGTGTCCTAATGGTTTAATGGTTTGTCTGAATTTAATTATTTTTATTTGCTGCGATACATGCACCATTGCCTTGCAGTCAAATACCCTTCATGCGTACCGCCACACGATTTTGCTCGGGTGTGTATACTGCCGATGCTTTCCATTCATTCTCAGTCTATATTCACGGCATACTTGTTTTAGACATTAAACTCTAATATTGTTTAGTCCGGCCTAAAATATACCTTTCCCCCTTGCTTTGTATAAATCGTAGTTAACACAACAGATACAAATATGTTAGGAAGTCGACAAAAGTGTTCGGTTTAGTATACATGAAAAAAAAAAAACGAAGGGAGGAAAAAAGAAAACTAGCACTTGAATATCAGCTAACAACAAATCGCTGAAAATAGATAGCGAAGACCTCGTCATCTTGTGGCGAACTTGGAGAAAGTAAGAAGTAGAAATGTAGAGAGAAACAAATGCAACAACTCGAACAATGCGCTTTTGTAATTAAATCATTCGAAATAATAAAAAAAAAAAAATGTGTTGACGCTGATGAGAAAAATAAAATTTTTGAAGTAGCGCCATAAGTTAATTAAAAATGTCAATCGTAGAAATATTTGTAAATAAATAGTAAATAATTATACTTATATTGTGCCATTTAACCAGTATATTAAATTTGATATTAGTTCAAGTAAAATTATCTAAAAAACGACAACGATTTAAACATACACATATACTCAACGACAATAACACGCGCCAGACAAAACAAAACGTAGAAAAGCACATAAGGCAAAGTCACACATATAAACAAATTATTTCCATTTACCGAGTAAAATACATGCATATGTTGTAATGTATGAAAAAAATATTAAATAAAGAATGCTACACTGAAAGAAATACAAATGTTGATGAATAATGTTAATGTCTAACGATTTAAATGGCTGCGAAAGAGCCTATCTAGCAAATTGTAACTATATACTATTGGATTTTTGTTTAAATAAAATGAACAGAACTCACAGTAAAACAGTACAAATGTGATGAATCCGAGTTCGCCGCATACTGCATACTTATTCTCTCGGTGTATATAACTTCTTTTTAAACATTTAATAATTCCACCTGCGTTGTTTATTTTCTTGGTAAAAAGCCTCGGTTCCTGGTACGAAACCAATATATGCAGCTTTGTTTCATGCTAGGTTTCAATCATTTAGTTAACATAATTTAGTCATACTCGACAAGACATTGGAACTGTGAGGAGTGTTTTACTGGCAGCCGATTAAATATATTAACAATGGCCGGTGTGTATATTTAATTATTTTTTTTGTGCAAGTGCAAGTGATTTAATGATTGTGTACCATTTTCTAGATTTAATTTTACGATTCAAGAGATGGATTACGCACCACAAACCTAAGGATATTTGGCTACGTCGTCGTCTTTCGAAATTGATTAAGAAATATCGTAACATGGGAATGAACATTGCCGTTTTACCACCATCAGACTTGGAGATGATTTTGGAGCAGGACGAGGACGAGGACGAGGACGAGGACGAGGACGAGGAAGAGGATTGTGATGGAGGCAGTTCGGGGACGTAATTTTGGATCTGTATTATTCTTCTACAATGGCCGAAAATTCTATACGCAAAAAACCTTGTTGACCTACGCCTACGTCATATTATACCTATACATATTAATAAAACGTCCCAGTCAGCAATTTGTGGTTTTAATAGTAATAGTAATTAAAGTAATTTTAGTGAAAAGACTTCATACATATTTGGAACACAACACAAGCCTAGGCAAGTATTAAAAATTATTTCATTTATTATAATAAAAATTCCTAATTCATGTTTTATGCATATATATATATAAACAATATTACAAATACTGCTTAGAGCACGTTCTTTAGATGACACCACATAAAAATTACAAACTAAACTTTATAATATACAAAAATGCAATTAAAATATGTGGCATATGATTTGTATACGGCATAAATCATAACTCATAACAAGCAAATCACATATTACATTTATTTTGTTCATTTTACAGTTTGGTTGTCGCTTGACGGAATATATACACGCATACAACTAATGAAAATGTGGCAACGCC
This sequence comes from Bolitophila hybrida, assembly GCA_027564075.1. Classification (NCBI taxonomy): domain Eukaryota; kingdom Metazoa; phylum Arthropoda; class Insecta; order Diptera; family Mycetophilidae; genus Bolitophila; species Bolitophila hybrida. The sequence continues at coordinate 5,877 of JANSTU010031297.1, forward strand.
GCTAAAAAGCAGTAAACAATTTGAATTATTCTATATCGCCATTACGCCATTCGCCACTTGCCAAAAACATGTGATTTGTGTCTCACTCTCTATGTTCATTCTCGTTATAGACCAGCATACGAAAACGATATAACACGACATAACATAAAATGTCATTGCCATTTGTACAGTTTTGTGTTGTCTCTTGAACTGTCTACGTCTACGTTACGAACTACAAGCAATATTTTCTATACATTTGTTTATTGCTTTGTCAGTATTCATTCGCATTCCATAGTATTAAGGATACTATTTGAAATTGAATTTAAAATAATTAAAAGCAAAAGTATACGAATGATTTAATAGCAATTAATAATAAAAATAATATTATAATGTGTGTTAGTTTGTGTGTGTAAAAAGGAACGAAATAATTAATATGGACGGTACGGATGAGGGAATATTCTCGTGGTTTACCGTTGACTTTTTACTTGGTCGGTTTGGTGGACACGGCGCAGTGGCTGCCCTCGAATTAGGTGGTAGAAGTACACAGAAGCAGAAGCAAACGCCAGCATGTTAGGCGATAAATATGCGTAATATTTTTATGGAGACACCGAATCCTCCGAAAGTGGTACGTGTGCAGCGGCTTGATCTAAAAATAAATATGTTATATATATGACGATAATGTATAATTTATTCCTATTATCCGCTATGATGATGACGATATGGTACATAGCTGCATAAGCGTACTTTTCAACTCAATATGGACACTCAAGTACTGGCCCTGCGTCGTCGACGTCCACCTATTCTATACGATTCTTGTGTATATGTTGCCAACCTGCAAGTTCTATCATCCGGACTACTATAATTCTTGCAAGATGAAAAGTTGTTGCTTCGCTGGTGGAAACTATGAATACTTACGATCCGGGACCGATTTTACCCTGTACGTTTGGAAGGTACTATTAACTGTAACGTTACTCCTTCAGTTTATATTGTAATAGAGATTGATTTTAGCAAGAGGTACGAACAAGTGTGTTGAAACTCATAATACGGTACTTTCGAGTCTAATAACACCTTGTTCAGCATCACACCAGCATCAGCACCAGCACTAGCATCGATTCTGTGCATGGTACAACTCAAATCAAGCGTGTAAATCGTGCGTTAAAAATTGCATATCGACACGATCAGTTTTTTTGACGAATTGGTGAAAAATAACATATATGTCAATGTCAAGAACACATAGAATAATAATAACATAACGATAATAGAATATTTTTTTATAATTATACCTATAATATTATAATTTAAATTCACCGTGCACCATTAAAAATGGTAAGCAATTCCCAATTACATATATATGTGCGTAATATTTATATTAAATTCTATTATTATTAATATTTATGCAAGAATTTACAAAGTTTAGTTATGTTTACTTGTATACATTTGCATGCATGTATTATTATTAAATTGATAATTCCAATGTACGGGATTGGTATATTGGAATTATCGTACAGCCGGCATGAATCCAAATTCGTGCTACAACGTTGGGCGGCCGATACGCGTATGAATATGTGTGCCCACAGTATTTTTGGTCTGTGGGGGCGCGGGGGGTTTTGTTTTTTGGTGTGGTATTTATGGGTTGGTTTGCCCATTCTTGGGAGGTTTGAGATGTTATGAAGAGCTGCTGCGTCGAAATTCAGATTTGTGAATCTGAATTTGTGTAAAAGTGTATTGGTGTATGTGTTTGTGTAGTGTCTTATATATGGCCATATATATAGTGTGAATTTTAGAGATGAAATTTGCTAACTTTGTGTGTGTTAATTTTGGGAGTGTGTAGAGCTATGTGTCTGTGGTTTTGGGTAGAAAACGGATAGTTCTGCATAGCTGGACATAATTCTGGATTATGTGTGAATTTCTAGGAAATTCTAGTAACAAATTTTGGAAGAAGCCTAATGTGTTTTTCATTGAAACGATACGAACTTTTCAGCCGACCTGTTATAAGAGGCGGAGATGGCAGCAACTAAGACATCCGAATTTAAAAACTCGATTATGTACGAGATGTTGGTAATTACATGTCATGGCCACATACTCAATCGAAGAATGAGTAGAAAGTAATAGCTAGAGAAGCGAGTAAGCGGTGGCCATACCTTGGAATTTGTCAGTTTTTTTGCCAAAAACATAAAAGAGCCATTGCGTGTGGCGGAAAAAAATCCGCGGATAAACAACACGTTCGCTATAAAGACAACCAACGGTCCCATATCTCCCAGACGGGAGAAGGGAGTTTTTTTTTGCTGAAACAGGAGTCCACTCCAGAAAATTGACGAAAACACTGCGTTGTCCATTATTGTTTTCCTTCAACTCCTGGGTCAGTTGGATTTTCTACGTTTCAGTCCCAAGTCCCGACGCAACCAACGGTCTCAAATCTCCCGGAAGGCCGGAATGTTTTTTGTTTTGCTGAAACAGGAGTTCACTCCAGAACATTGACGAAAACACTGCGTTGTCCATTATTGTTTTCCTTCAATTCCTGGGTCAGTTGGATTTTCTACGTTTCAGTCCCAAGTTCTTGGGCGCAGTGAGGAATTGAATAGTAAATTACCTCTACTTATCTATTCTACTTTACTATTATTACTCTTCTGTCGCTGCCTTCACACAATCCTAGAATTCAGAAGATCAAAAACTGACGCCTTTGCATTTTTGACGTGACGCCGACTAAAACCGATCATGTTTGTTGTTAAGCCATTTCCACCACGGGCCCGTTCGACAAAATACATGAACTCATACTTATGCTGCGTTTACAATATTTTGCTAGATTTTCATATTTTTCTTTATATTTCATCAAATAAATTATAATAATATATTATATTATATATAAATAGTTTAACAACAAATCAAATTATTATGGTAAGATTCAGTTTCGGAATGTAAACATAAATAATTGCACAGTATCACGCCGCGCCGGCGTATATTTTATACTCGTATTCTATAAATTATATGAATAATAGTTTTTTTTTAATATTCTCTCTGTTTTTGTTTTAATTTATACTAGGTTTAGGTAACTTTCAATGGTCACACGACGTTTTTGAACCTCCGTAAATGTTATTGAACTGTAATTTTGGCTTTTGACAGCGATAATATTAAACGAGCCATTGAAAGCGTATAGTTAACACAATATTTATAATTGTTAAAAATTAAAATTGACCCTAATTTAAAAATACAACAGTGTTTTGGCACATTTCTTTGAAATCGAATATAACTATAACATATTATATGTATTAAATAAATGTATGCGTCGATAATTATCAGCGCTGGTAACATAATCTATCTTATTATATATAATTCTTTTATAACATAACATTAAACTAATATTATCTATTGATTATTTATATGTTTATAGTTCTTTCGAGTAGATTACATGCATATATAAGAAGTTTATATGCATTTATGCGCGTTATTCGTCGGCATAACTGTTTGTCGAACGTCTCTGTGCCGGATCGATGGCTGGAGAATACGATTTGTATGTGCGCGACGAAGTCTTTTGGCGGTGTTTCATGGTGCAAAATAACAGCATCGATGTTATCAGACCGAATAACTGAAAAATACATTTGAAATAAAGATGTTTCCGTTTTGAATATATTATAATGATATACCTGTAGAAATGCTATCACTAGACTAACAGTACCGACAACATGGAGTTTGTAGACTAACCACGATTGAAATGCATCCGTGCATCCCTTGTCCCACCACAGTGACGGGTCGTTCGATTTGGCACAGTCCACCAGGGGATCATCGTTGCCTGATCCTTCTACCAGACTAAAGGTTTCGTTGTAATAGTTGGGGCGACAGCATGAGTCGGGCACCCATCGTTCGCCCGGCCACGAACTGATGTCGTACCAGTCTTCGTATGAGGACACTCCGCAACAGTGCATCTTTTGAAATGTTACATAATTATTAAAATAATTACAATAATAATCTTGTAGTAGATCGAAATAATTACATTTGTTTGCAGTTTATCCCAAATAGATGCTACCGACGGAGTTGCTCGTCCGCCGCGATCGGTAATATTGTAGTGTTTCTCAATTCCAAACCTTAGCTCAGAGGCAAGCGTTCGACCAATGCCTCCGCGGAACACAAAAACCAGGGCACCCAGCAAGAATTCGCTTAAGAACAAAAGCACCACCAAGGAAAAGTACTAAATAAAAGTATATAATAATTGATCTATAAAAACTATATATTTTTCAAAAAAATATCTACTGTAATTAGAAGGAATCTCGACTGGAACCACGAACCACAGCATCCGAAGAACGTGATCACGAGACTCAGAACACCAATGGTAAGGAACACACAGTCAGCACTGAGAGCGGCATGATCAGGCAACAATGTGGCGTAGCCTTGGTAGGCTAACCTAAGCCACAGGCCGGCTCCCAAGAATGCACAGCCGCAGATCTAAATAATTATTTGTTTATTAAATTTTATTTTGTTTTTTATGTTATAGTTACCCATATTAAAAAATTCAGCCAGCAGAATGTTCTTCGGATGCAGGTAAAACCACTACTGGCCATTTTTTCTGAAAACGAACATTTTGTTTTTATACCCAAAGATTTATAAGTTGTAAGATTGACATCAAGAAGAAGAATGTACCTTGTTTACATCATTACAACCAAAAACCAAATAGATTAAGCAAATATTACATATAATAAAAAAAACTATAGTCGGCCAGTGGTTTATGAATGGTAGAAACTGATTCAGGGTAGGGGAAAGAAGAGACAGATGAACATAGAGAGTGAAAAAACAGAAATAACTAGTGCAGATATCACACGATAATCTATTTATTTTGTAGTTATGATTATATGTGTGTGCGAAAACAAAAAAATTAAAAACGCTACGCGTTTTTTATTGTGTTTAACAACAACGACATTATTACATTATTACCCCTACATACATTCGGTCTTTGACACGACATAGCGGTCATGTCCACTGACATAAGCCGGTAAAAGTCATCTGATGTGTGATGATCGGACGGACGTAAGAACTGTAAGTCCGGCCAGTCCTGGTCATATTCACGGCATGCCCAAAACATCGAAATTGTTTGGAATACGTAGACGTATGTCTGTTGGCTCTCAACGTACTTCTTATCGTTCATGTTCAGCTTAATACGTCATCTATGAGCAAACAGCGGATTTAAGATGTGTAGCTTATCATGGTACAATTTATCTCGGACTAGCCATGTGCGATTAATCGATAATATATAGGCGCACAAAACTGTGAAGAGTTACGACAAATCCAATGCTTACGTCCGAAAAGATGAAACAAGCTTATTTAAGGTTTTAGGGACCGCCGAGCTACACCAGCGCCTTATGACCGCTTCGCAGTAAAGAGCCAAACGCACATAACTGGACGAGTTACGAGAAAGTCAGTTCTTACGTTCGAAAAGATGAAACAAGTTTATATTTAAGGTATGCATGCGCCCGATTTGTACCACACTATTTGAGAGACTATGAAAAATACAATTGAATTGATCATTCAAGAGACGTCATTAGCACCGTTGAAAGTAATCCCCACTGACTGAAATCAATTGTAACTGGTGACGAGATATTGTGCTTCCAATACGACCCAGAAACAAAGCGACAAAGTACCGAATGGCTGTCAGAAGGAGAGGCCAGACCGAGAAAAGTGCGTCAGGAGATGTCAAAAGTGAATACAATGCTCATTCTACGATAGCAAGGGCATTGTCCACCAATAATTCACAAGCCTCTTTTGAGGCCAACTTTACACCACCAAGGGCATTCGTCATGGACAGGAACAGGTGGTAATCACTTAACGCTATGTCCGGGCTATATGGGGATGCGATAAAACCTCCAATCCGAGCTCCCGTAGTTTCTGACGAGTCACCAAAGATGTGTGTAGCCTGGCGTTGTCCTGGTGGAACACTACACCCTTCCTATTGGCCAATTCTGGATGCTTCTGGTTATCGCCTGCTAAGCGTCTGGCTATATGCGAGCAGCTCAAAGTGCGACCGTTTTTGCTTGATATTATCGTATATGATCCATTTTTCGTCGCCAGTCGCCATCCGCTTCAAAAATGGGTCGAGTTCGTTCCCTTTCAGCTGCATAACGGTCAAACCATGCGGCACCCAAACATCAAGCTTCTTCGGTATCCAGCCTTCTGCAGATGAATTAAAATGGTTTGGTGATTAACTCCCATCTCGTGGGCGATGTCACGAGATGTCACATGCCGGTCTAACTCGATGTTTTCATGATTTGAATACCGATATTCATCGTCACAGGTCTTCCGCCGGCTGGCTTATCCATGGTGTCGTTTTCACCGGCTCTGAATCGTCGATACCATTCCTCCGCGGTTCGAAGTGATAGAGTACCATCCCCCAAAACACCATCAATTTCACGGAACGACTCTCTAGCGGATTTGCTTTAAGGAAGGTAAACTTCAAAATAATGTTGACTTTAAATAAATTAGTATGATTTTACGTCTTTTTGTCACATCATCGAGGATTACTGAACTGGCTATGTCATCGCGGATTATATCGAATTATATACATAAATTACATTTTAGAAACCACAACCCCCGCGTTTCAGGCAGTAGGCTCCTCAACCTAGACTAGGCAGTAATTTGCTGTAATTACTTACTGTGCTTTCCCGTTACCCGCGTATAGCTGTTAAAAATGAAGAAGCCAACCCTCCTTGAATGGTTGAGACGAAACTATAAAGTATAAAGTTCTGGGAGCACGCTCAACTGCTACAAAATTAACTGTGGAATCCCATGATAATGAATTGTCGTCGAGATAATTTGTCGCCGAGATAAATTGCCTCTCATTGTTTCCGTACAATATAACTCTGGGCTGCTGTGAGCTGATTATTAAAATGTCTTAAATACACACCTCAAAAGGTACTAAATCTGCATAATGTTTTAAACTAAACTGTATAGGTTCTGACGAATTTAAAATCCAATATGGGTATGATTCCAATTATTTGGTATATTTCAAATAATATGTAAATGCATTAAATTGTAATGTACACAGAAGTCATTGAACCGTTGCGGTGTATCCAAGAAATTCATAATATATTTCAATAGTATATTTATTTATTGTTTCAGCACTTGTAAAGTAAATAATAGAGTAGATATAATTGTGTACGAAATGTATATATTTATCTATGTACAATTGCACACAGTATATGTATAGTATAATTGTAGATTATTTCGATACAGGTAACATATATTATTATACTCTATATAACATTTCGTCCAAAAGTGAGAGTTTCTCGGATATGCCTTAATCACACTCTACTCGAGATAATCAACATCATTAAGATCAACATAATAAAAATATTATCAAGACACTTAAGCTTCCATAAAATTACCTATATAAAACCATAATTTATATATTCCAATAATAACAACAACAACAAAATGGAAACCCTGTAAATGGAAAGTCAGCACAAATAGTATAAAGACGACAAAATGTATTTAACTCTGATTCATTTTGAATTGCGTAAACAATTTACAGTTTAAGTTCTACACGAAAACGGTAAAATAAGCATCAATTGATGATGATTGAATATAAACAGAAATTGTGCTAGCTTCTTATTTGTATTTGTCGAGCGTCTTCTCATTTTTTGTTGAATTATAGTGAGTGTATGTGTGTATGTATATACAATGTCTTGAAGATTTGTTTAACCGAATTTAAATAAACTTGTATATTTGTGTGTGTGATTGTTTGTTTAAGAGCAGACAGCTCTTACTTTTTTTTGGTTGGGTTGATGTTTCGACTACCGATTGACATTGTGTTCAATCGCTTCGTCTTGACGTTCTCAATTCTGTCAATACACTCTACCTCCGCAACAATAGAACAAAAGCACATAAAACTTATTGTTCATATGTATATAAATTTTATCCAAAGTATCATATTGTTATAATCGGATGCGATCACATGAGGTGGATGTAGATGTGGTATTATACAATTAATTATTTATATTATAAGTGTTCTGGTGTGGTGGAACATGTGCTGCGATTACCATTTGTGACAACGAATTTCATAAGCAACTTCCGTGCGAGTGACTTGTCCCTCAGCTGAATTTAAATTTATTGCTATATATATATATATATATATGAGTTTGTTTGCATGCGTTTTTTTACAAATTTATTTTAGCACTCTCCTGTGTGTATGTGTGAGTGTGTCTGTTCACTGTGTATATATATGGAACATATATGCCTGGAAATGAGAGTACATACAGTCTGAGAATGTTTATATGCACAAATTGATGATAACACTAATAAAAATAATTGCCTCTGAACGTTGACAATGATATACACTTGATACGGTCACACATTATTTGTTGTACACACACTGCAAAATATTAAGCGGTAGCGAAAACATTAGAACTAGGACAAGTGTTATATTTTATGTACAATTGTATTATACAGTGTGTTCGAGTTTTTAATCATAGTCGTTATGATGAGCTTGGGGAATTTGTTAATTGTCGTGTAGGCAAAAACAGTGCGATATGACTGCATACCGCTAAAATCTAATAAGTTATTTTGAGATTTTGGTTTAGATTCTATAAAGTCTATTGAGTTTGCTCCCATCAAACATTTAGCTTGGCGACATTTATTATTGTTTTCCATGACTTGTTGTAAAATAGTGTTTTCTCCCTCATCATTTTTTTTGCGTTTCTTCTATCACACACACTTTAAGGGGTTTGTATAAAGTTCCTTTATTTTATTTGAAAAAATGCATAATTATAAGGTTTGAGCCCCTGACACCCAAAAAAGAAAAGAGATTGCACCCCTATTTGTTAAAAAAATTGGTCCAAATTATGTGTACACTTCTTCAAAACCATACATTTTGTCAAGTATATATAAGATCCTGTAATCCGGTAAACCAGAGGGACTTTTGGAGGAGATTAGGTAAAATGTAATAAAGTTTTTTTTTAAAATCATTTAATCGATTTCAATCAAAAACTAACCACCTACCCAAGAAACCGTTAACCCCAAAAACAGCCGCAAGTCTAACATAGAACGATATATACGTTCATTTATTAGGTTATTATTGCCATAATAGTACCCCGCAACGCGGTTGTCAAATATCTCCCTTCCGCCTTTTTGTCTTTTGATTTTTTGGATATCTACAAAGCGCTACAGAGCTCGTATACATAATTTGAAAGCTCTTGACATAACCTACAAAACAACGCTATGCATGATTAGTTTGGATACTGCGTTCAAAAGTTATAGACTTGTAAACATGGAGTTCACTAACGCCGAAATTCGCAGGGTGCGTGTGTATATGTTAATTGATGACATTAATGTTCCGTTATTCCAAACCAATAACCTATTTCTTGCTATTAATAGCAAGAGGAACCTACTAATTTAAAGTGCTACATTCGAAAAACACTTCGGTCTGCCGGCCGGCTATGGTTAAAATTATTGTGAATAACCTGAAATGAATTAAACGTCAGTTAATTAAACGTCATTTATTTAGAACTCAGTTTGGAAAAATATGTACGTCCAGAATAGCAAATAACATAACAACGTTTTAAGATCTGTTTTTCATAAACGTTAAACTACCTTTTGTGAACTTTAAATATCTGTTATTATGTTCTATTCTTGGATACAAATACTAAAATATTATTAAATCTTTTTTTTTTAATATTTTAGACTATTTTGAACGACTTTATCGACATAAACTTTTTAGCATATTTTCTAACCTCATTTTTTAGAGTTTTGTGGAATTTTAGGAATTTTAAAAGCCGATTTTCTCCCAAAAATTTATATTTTTTAGGAATTTTAGGAATTGTCAAATTCTTTACCGTAATGAATTATTAAATAATTTAGCATGGTCACGCAACTACAGATTAGATAGAAATTAGTACATAATTTTAGTAAAGTTTCTATAAGTCACATTTCTATAAGTCACATTTGAGCACATTAGACTAATTTGCTAGACAAAATTTTACAATAATCACAATTCACAATTCAACATGTTTTACAAAAAAAAATGAAAAAATCGTCAGTGACATTTGCAAGTCATATTCTCACATTTTCACTGCATTTAGGATAAAATAATCATATTCTCATTTGAACTGTCAAAATCCACGTGAGATTTAAAATAGAATACGGGCATTTGCCCCAGTAACTTTCATCTGTTGTCAATCCGGTAAGCGTTTTTACTCAAATGTAAAGCTGGAATCGCTATGTTCAGTATGCAGCTGTCCAAACGCACGAAGATAAGACTGTTCGAATCCAACGTCAAATAGGACCTACACTCGGTTGGAAACTACAAACTTCTTTCAACCACTGCTTGAGGCGGATCTTGTGCATCAGATGGCCGGTGGTAGTCTCCAATATTGATTTGTTTTGGCGAACCAGGCAAAAAAACGTCTCAACGCAAGTTTGGGGGAGAAAGTGGCATTAGATCGGGACAATTATTATTATATTTTTTTTAGTCGATATTACGTAAGTATTACCAATTTGTCTACCTATTAAGTAGGTAGATTTTAACTTTAATAAGCATAAAATTACCAAAAAACTACTCTGGATTTCGATTTTTGACACCCTGTATACCCAGAAAAAAAAAACACATTTTATGTAAACATTTTGCATACACGCATGAGCTCTCAAACAAAACCTTATATGCATATATACAAAAAACCAACTAACAAGCATTTAAGCTCTTATCATTTATTTGTATACACATTTTGTTTGTTTTGACACATTTATATAAATGAGAACTAGCGTGCGTGTGTTTTACATATATAATAAAACACATAGTCACATAATCACGATGTGATCGTGCGTTAACGCAGACAGAATATTTTTTCTGTTTAATCTGAACGGGGTATTCGTGACATTTATTTAGTAAAAAGTATAAAATTACAGAAAGTTCAATGACTTTGTCTATCCAATTATAAAGTCGTACTTTTCCTTACTAATCCCTTTCTTATCGCTTTCGAAATGTGTGCCACCTATCGAATTGTTTAAACATATAAATATACCTCTGATCAGGTGCTTCTGTACATATATGCGTATCAAACATCAAAACAAAAAATAAATATTTCTCTTTGAAATACAATTTGCATACGGTGATATTAATAAGATGCTTATTTTGAATCAAAAGGTCAGCGACAACGGCGACCTTCATGTATTACGCGTGAGCGTCTTGAATGGCTATTCCTAGCTTGCCGCGTAATGCACTTGCACATATAAATAGATATATAGCATCCAATAAAGTACTACCTCAGAGTTCTTGTTATCCTTTTAGTTGTGAAAATATTCACACCACATTATTGTCCTTTGATCACTGCGTGCGATATTCGCGATTGACTGTCAAAACCCACTTTATTAGAACTCTCACTGTCCAACGGCGGTATTCATATCACATTGCTGGAATTTCACAATTACAATTAAGATCACTATACACATAAATCAAAAGATTTAAACTTTTTATTATATATAGTTGTCACGGTGATATATTCTATATTGATCGCGTCTATAGATCGAGAACCGTTTTTTTTTTGCTGTTTAATACAAAGTCACGCGCGCGAGCAACCGACTTGTTTCGTTGTTGAGCTTGGACTGACCTGACGCACGTCTGCGAGGTGCAAGCGTTGCCAGAGCTTATACTTTTTATAAATCATATACGAGTACATATAATATGCTCTTTTTTATGTGTTTAATGCTCGTGTATATATTTGTACGTGCTGTAAGTACATACGAACAGCGATCCCGGTGTATTTGTTTGTATAAATCAACATAAACATGAATATAGTTTATAGTTTTAGACTTGGAACGTAATATATGAATAGATGTAACTGTGTTTTTTTCTTTCATTATACTCGTATGACGGTCTAGAGTCTAGTCATAGTCTCTCACTGAATGGAGGCCAAATGGAATAACTATTTATGTGTTTGAGACGTGATAATAATAATAATTAGGAAAAAATATTATTACTCACAGAACTAATCTGATAAAAAATATATGGGATCTCAAAATCATTATTATGTGGCCCTACAACAAAATTGGGTCGCTTCAACATTGCTCATGGAAAATATTTAAAATACTTCGGATCGACAACTTCATCTGCTAGCTCGCTCACGTTCAAAACGATTAGATCGATAGATAGATTAGCTCGTACGACCCATTTTAATTTCAGCAAACCCTTATTTTCGGCACTTTATGAATAAAAATGTTTGATACAAACTTTAAAGTCCCTTAAAAGTGTTTTAGCCCCAAAAACGTGCCTAGGGTCTTAAAAAAATTATTGAACAAATTATTGAACCTAGGGTCCTAATAATTATTGATCACTAGGTTCTTAAAAAAATTATTGAACCTAGGGTCATAAAAACTATCTATCCCTAGGGTTTTAGAATATTTTTTTAAGCTATGGTCATAAAAAATATTGATCCCAAGGGTCTTAAAAAAATTATTGAACCTGGGGCCATAAAAATTATTCATCCCTAGGGTTTTAAAATATATTTTTAACCTAGGGTCATAAAAACTATTGATCCTAAGGGTTTTAAAAAAAATATTGAATCTAGGGTCCTAAGGGTCTTAAAAAATGTATTGAATCTAGGGTCATAAAAATTATTGATCCTAAAAGTCTTAAAAAAATTATTGAATATAGGGTCATAAAAAATATTGATCCCAAGGGTCTTAAAATATTTATTGAATCTAGGGTCATAAAAATTATTGATCCTAAGGGTCTTAAAAAAATGATTGAATCTAGGGTCATAAAAATTATTGATCCCTAGGGTCTTAAAAAAATTATTGAATCTATGGTCATAAAAATGATTGATCCCTAGGGTCCTAAAAAAAAAATTTAATCTAGGGTCAATAAAATTATTGATCCTAAGGGCCTTAAAAAAAATATTGAACCAAGGGTCATAAAAATTATTGATACCTAGGGTCTTAAAAAAATTATTGAACAAATTATTGAACCTTGGGTCCTAATAATTATTGAGCACTAGGTTCTTAAAAAAAATATTGAACCTAGGGTCATAAAAGTAATTGATCCATAGGGTCTTAAAAAAATTATTGAACCTGGGGTCATAAAAATTATTGATCCCTAGGGTTTTAAAACATATTTTGAACCTAGGGTCATAAAAACTATTGATCCCTAGGGTCTTAAAAAAAAATATTGAACCTATGGTCATAAAAAATATTGACATCAAGGGTCTTAAAAAAATTATTGAACCTAGGGTCATAAAAATTATTGATGCCTAGGGTCTTAAAAAAATAATTGAACAAATTATTGAACCTAGGGTCCTAATAATTATTGATCACTAGATTCTTAAAAAAATAATTGAATCTAGAGTTATAAAAATTATTGATCTCTTAAAAAAATTAATGAACCTACCTAGGGTTTTAAAAAACAATTATTGAATCTAGGGTCATAAAAATTATTGATCCTAAGGGTCTTAAAATAATTATTGAATCTAGGGTCATAAAAAATATTGATCCCAAGGGTCTTAAAACAAATATTGAATCTAGGGTCATAAAAATTATTGATCCTAACGGACTTAAAAAAAATATTGAATGTAGGGTCATGAAAATTATTGATCCTAAGGGTCTTAAAAAAATTATTGAATCTAGGGTCAGGAAAATTATTGATCCTAATCTTAAAACAAATTATTGATACCTAGGGTCTTAAAAGCATTATTGAACCTAGGGTCCTAATAATTATTGATCCCTAGGGTCAATTATATAAATTCCTTTGATCCCTATTTGGTACATAGGGCATAAGCAACAAAGTTGCGGAACTTGACGCTGAGCTGAGTGGAGTGCCAGACGACGCTCAGGCTTTGTTGATTCGGTAACTGGTAACTGGACGTGGGTTTATGAATATGATGTCGAGTCTTCCCAATAATCTAGCGAATGGCGCACCAAAAATTAGCCGAAACCGAAATAACCACGTCAACGTCGGTCTAAAATTAAGGTGATTCTGATCGTTATATTCGAAACATGCAGCGAATTAGACAGTGTATATTATTTATATTTTTTTAATACACATATAATTTCATAAATGTCATTAAATTAAATTAAACTCGATCTGATTTGATAGGATCTCCTGTTTTGCGCCCATCAGCTTGTGAGTTACCGAAATCTCACCCAATTGAATGCCACAATCTATCAGATCTTTGAACGCTTTTAAGGCAATCGGTTCCGGAACCTCATCTAAAACAAATTTATTTAATATTTGCTGAAATTACATTGAATATTAATAAATACCATTAAATTCACCAATAAAAGCAATGTGTATAAAATTATCCTCGTTACGGTTCATTTTATTGGCATTTATGTGCCAACCGGAGCCCTCGTATACGAGTCCATTATGTGTGATCAGAAAACTATTGAAAAATATCAAATTAAACCAATAAACCCTAAGATATTCACTATAATCATTTTACTTGTATCCAATATCTGAGTATTTCAGTACAGACATGTGATAGTTCTGAATGTTTTTCAATACGAGTGAACAGTCTGTGATGCATTCTTTCGTACCTGTGTGATGTAATACCACATTTGTAACAGGTATTTGAATGTAATCCAAGCTAGTACTCTCTTTTCCACCCCACTGAGATTTTATAATGATGTTGGGACAATTTACTGTTAAATTATAGTTATTATAAAGTTTCATTTTCAAAAATTTACATTTACCTTTTGCATGACCAATATTCGTGCATAGCAATATCGTCAATAGAGTTGTGAATATGAAATACATCCTAAATGTTTGCTAAAGGAAAATTAAAATATAACATACGTATTGAATGTCTTTATACTCACATTTGAAATGAACTGAACATAAAATAGATGATTGAAAAACGTATGATGCTCTTAAATGTAAGATAAGATGTCAAAGTTTATCATTTAACATAATTATTATCTCTCATATTCTTCAATAATACAAAAATATTTACAAGTTATACTATGATATAGAACGTTATATAAATAGATAATTCCCTGTATATATTGCTAAAATACACGATTGCAGGTATAAACTCTGAATAAACATGTGATAAGCCGTTAAACTAGGGTATTTTACGATGGCTTATAATATATAATATTTTTGGCAATCGTGACGTTTAGCCAACAAATTAAAACAAAAGCGACACATGAGATGCCCAATTGTCCAAGGAGCCGAAAAAAGCGAATTTAAAGCGGCCGGCGTATCGCACGGTGCGCGCGATTTAATAAAAATGCAAAAACTGATCGGAAACATAAAGAAAGCGTCGTAAGTTAACGATAAACGAGCGGCGTGTTAACGCAGGCCGCATACATGCCACTCTTGACTGTTGACAACTAGCGATCGCTACGAGCTTTAAGGCATTTCACAGCTGATAGACCAATTTTGTATTTTAAGTGACAGCTCAGACAGATCAATCATATGTCAAAAGGCAAAAGGCGGAGCGCGGAGTGATTTGTGCTAACCACATCAAAATACACTGTCGGGTAAAACAGTGCCGTTCCTGACGTCACATGCTCCAGACAGGTCTTTCGCCAAGCGGTACTATTTGCGTGATAAAGTGTCATAGCTTTTTACTACTACCTTACTAAAAATACTTAATTATTGGTGCCAACCTATTACTTATAAAATAGGGTTTTTGAATCTTGTTGCAGAAGTACATTTCTTACCCGATATTAAAACGTATTTGCAACTTTTCAATACTCTCTAATGTCATAATTTCTCGCATATCTCGCATTAACTCATTACACATTATTCATAACTCAAAGCAAACTCAGAATTACTCATATTGTTATTACAGGCCGCACACGCCACAGGCACAGAGCACAAATATAAAAACACAACGATGCTGTGGCCCGCTATCTTTTGAAAAGTCAGTTTTTGTATAGTTATATTACGCATAATTATTTTTATTTATTATGTGTTTTATTTCAGAACACAGAACATCATCACCATCAACACCCGATTCAACACCAAAACACCGCCGCTGCGTTCGCTATATAGGTTTCCAAAAGTATTTTTTTTCTATAGTTCTATTATGAGGTATATGGTCATTTAGCCGAATGCCGTTTGGCCGAATGCGTTGGCGATTTAAACTCAGGATTACTCAAGATTACTCAAGATTATTTACACATAATAATTAACATGTGCTTTGTGTTGGAATACAAAAAGAAACGAGCTTGCGCAATTTATACTCAAGATTTGTTATTATTTGTCCAACTGCTTTCGGCTAAACGGGGAACATTCTTATTAAGTATTATTCTATTTATTTTTTGTTTGTTTGCTTTCAGATTTCAAAACACAGAACCAATACCTAAAGGCGACGTCACGAGCCATTCGTCCTGCACTTGATGATCAATATCAACCTAACCTCAATCGAGCTGTATTTCGGTATGATTCCACCCATACAATCCTACCTTTAAGGTCGCCGAACTTTTCAATGTGTACAATGTGGATCTCATTTCCATTCCACTATTATGATCCAAGCAGAAATCCACCATTGTGTAGGAGCTCTTTTACCGAATTTCCTTGGAAATTGAAATTGATGCGTCTGGTGGAACGTTTCTCATTTCGTTGATTTTTGCTTCAATTCGGTCAAGTTCCGACATTGCGCATTTTTAACTATACGCTGAAGAACTATTGACTTATTCGTGCACATATGTAGGTGAAAGAATATCGTTCTTCGTACATGCAGGGACGGTTAAACGACGAAACAACAAAACAGACTCCTTCAACATGACATGTTTATTTTTAATTAAGTTATTGTATTAATAAAAATATAAACAATAAGCAATATGTGTGTGCGTGTATTTTTTGCTACCAGTGCGTATGGGTTTTGCTAACAGTAAACGCTGGATTAATATTGATTTAATTGCGCGCGTGTGTGTGTTTTTTGATTGTTAAAAATTGCATATCGACACGATCAGTTTTTTTGTCGAATGGCTGAAAAATATATATCAATGTCAAAAACATATACAATAATAATAATACTCGTATAAAATATGTAATACAAACTTAATAAATTCACTACGCTGAATAGATATACTCTAAAATAACAAAAAAAAACATTTTAAATAACACGTTTATTATAATAATAATAACAATTATTATTATTAGTATTACACTTACATTCATGTTATTATTATTTACTTATATTTACGACAAATATAAATACATCTAAACAAGTACACAATCATAATACCGCAATAATTGTGCAGGGTAGCAATTCTGTGCACATTTATCACACGCAATCTCCTAAAATCAAGCAACTATTTTGGAACGCACTCCAAATATTTTGTACGTGCGTTATGAAGCAACTATTTTCTGCTTGCAGTTTGTAGTGGTAGTGGATTCAGTAGTAGTTGTCTAGTTGTACCCGAGTGTACATAACCACACTCTTATATGGTCAGTGTGAACACAGATTCAAAAAAATGTATGGTATATTTTTTTTTAGAGCCATATTCTCTTTAAAGTTTTTATAAAACTTCTTTTTTATTTTGTTAATGATTGCCTTCTATATGACCTCGTCGCTTCGAAAACAAGATAATTAATTTTCTTATACAATCCTTTTAAAGTTTCTAATATTTTTAATAATCATGTTCTCCACCTAGGGCCATTTTTTAAGTAGACGTTTTACGCGACTAAGCGCATCCTTTATTCGATCTCGTTCTTGCGTAAAAGCAAGTTCATGTCGCCTCTGCTGGAGATAACCACATACCCTCGCTAGTTCCAAATGCAAATGCGACACGTAACGCCGTCTCCTTAAAACCACATGATTTCCACATCCATATAAGACATTTCTTTGGGTCAAAATAAAATAAAAATATATTGGTTTGCATGCATGTGTGGCAATGCGATCGGCCCTCAATGTACATTAAACGGGTGCTGGTTGAATTCCCGCGACGCATAATTCACCAAGTTGATGTCTGCGAAAGTCCAAGTTCTAGTGCGCGGCGCGAAATTGACTGTCTCGGGTATCAGGAACAGCTGCGAGGTATTCGTCCACTGGCTGATTGTTCACTGATCCTGTCGACTCGAACCATTATTGTCTGAATAAATGAGTTTTGTTTAATTTTAGACAAGATCCATTTCCCTTCCGATCGAGCCACTATCAGGCTGTCAACATTTGTCATTGTTTAATTAACAATAAATATTACGAAAAAAACTTACAATATACTATTATTTTAATCAAATAATTTGCATTTTGCACACGGGGTGATGTAAAAGTGTATTTATTTAGTTCATTAAATTTAAAGTAAAAAAAGTTCATATTTCATAGACAAAAGAACAACAATTTATTACAAATTATAAGACGTTCGAAATCAAACTAACAACATACACAGAAGCGTAAATATCAAAAAAATCAACACAGCACACAAAGAAGCAACAACACAGTACCGCCTACTGTAAATAAACAACAATATGCCAAAATATATGTATAATTCCTAACCTATCTCGATCTCGATATGAACAAAATAACTTGGATTTGATATAGAAATGCCTTTCTTATGCACCACTCTGTTCAACTCAATTATATGCTATGATATGATATCAAAATACGAATACAAACCAGCTGAGTTCGCACCGAAACCGGTACTTTTAAAATGAACATTGTATACATATTATAGCCGCTTACCTATACTCGTACACACACGTTTCTCTGTATTTTACCTGCATATTCTTGTATAGTTGAACTTGAACTTAGCTTGTGAATGGACTGACTGAAGTGCTCTGCTCAAAAACTGTGTATGTGGTCATCTTACTTTTAGTTAGTTACAACCTTTTAAATTTATATTTATGTATTTATTGAGTACGTGTACGCCTCTATACTTCAAAGACAAAAATCAACCTAATAATAAATCTTAAATTCGTTAAATTTCAATAAAAGTA
Source organism: Bolitophila hybrida (assembly GCA_027564075.1). Classification (NCBI taxonomy): domain Eukaryota; kingdom Metazoa; phylum Arthropoda; class Insecta; order Diptera; family Mycetophilidae; genus Bolitophila; species Bolitophila hybrida. The sequence continues at coordinate 24,709 of JANSTU010031297.1, forward strand.
ACATTCTTTAGTCATAAAAACATATATAGTGGAAGTTAATTGGTTTTCTTGAGTTCGCTATATACATTTGTAATAACATTTGCCCTTACCATGAAATGTAGTAATAAATCTTTAATTAATAGTTACAAAATAATTGAAAAATGGGCTGTGGATTGGAAATTGTGCTGTTGCTGATTCTGTACATCATCTGGGATGTGAACTACTTCATCCGATGTGTGTTCACCGTTGGCATCGGTCGTTTGTTCCAGAAGAAGGTCAAAATTACGGACACCACAACAATCTACGGTTAGACACCTCAATACAAGATTATAATATAATTTATGTACATGTACAAAGGTGATTTATATTAAATGCAGTTGGAATGTACATCACATATCGAATTACAATGCAATTTAAGCTAAGTCGATATTAAAACACATACACACACAGACATACAATAATATAAATTCACAATTTTCTTATATATATTTTTTTGTTCCGGGCTCACATATAAATAGGCCTCTGTACAACGCAAGACGTTGATATATTCATTCGACACATGAATAATGCAAGATATCTTCGGGAATTGGACTTTGCAAGGTTTCACTATTACGGGTTAACTGGGCTATACGAAGAGGTCAAGAGACAGAGAGGCGGCGCCGTACAGGGTGCAACCAGTGTTCGGTATCGTCGCAGCATTCCCATTTTCAGTGCATACAAAGTGGAGACGAAGGTATATACTATTAAACAGTGAGAAAGCCTTATGAATAACATGTATACTTTCTTTATTATACAGTTAATTTGGTGGGACGACAAAGCCATCTACTTGGAACAAAAGTTCATCACGACCGCTGATAACTTTGTGCGAGCCGTTGCCACATCCAAGCAGTGCATCACAAATGTTAATGTACTGGAACTCATGAAGAAGTTCCCAGATGGAGCCCAACGTCCCGAGGCACCCGAAGAATTGCAATTATGGTTGAATGCCATCGATGTGTCTAGCAAAAAATTGCGAAAGGATAAATAATGCGATTTTCTATTCAATTATTTTTAATTGTATTGAGGTTTTATTATAGACAAATAATAATAGGGATTAAGATTTTTTTATATTGAATATGAGGATGTTTTTTTGTGTTTACGATCCCATTTAAAATTCAAGATTGAGTAAAATGTTTCTTTATTTGGACTTTTTCCAAAATGAAAGTATGTAAAGAAATGAAACCAAAAAATATAATATTTAACTCAATCAATTCCATTTGGAATAAACTAGAGTTGCTATCGCTGTTATTGTTCTAGCAATCTCATCATCAACCGATGATGGAGACGATGCACATAATTTGGGAATTTAAACGATCAGTTGAGAGTTGTGTTGAACTATGTACAATTTATAAATGAAATTCAATTGAACGAACTCACAGAAATGAACTCACTACAACTGTCAGT
>JANSTU010031309.1:0-11997 GCA_027564075.1 Bolitophila hybrida
ATAGAAATATATCCTAATGAATAGAAATATAACATAACAAAAAAAACTTTAGAAAATAAGTGTTAAATTACCAAACGGCAAAAACATGTAATTATATGCTCACAATCCACTTATGAATAAATCATAATAAATATTGGACAGTCATGCGGTTCATGCAGAGCATAAAAGCATAAATATGTAATATCCAAAATGTTATGTATTGTATATTAGAAGATGTGTTTTTGCAGTAATATTACGCAAGATACGATCTGTTTACATTTGTGATGTGCGATACAATTAATTATGCATTGAACGCGTGCGCGCTTAACTGTCGGCCGTCGCATCGCTAAAGTGATTTGCTGCCGTAGCATTTAGGCTCAGTCGCGCGTGCGCCAACGTCTGATGAGAGTGATGTACAAATACAATTCATTTCATGCCTGCGATTTTTTACAGGAACAAAATAAATATATGTAGAAGACTGACACCTCGCGCTCGCGAGACCTTTCACAATTATGTTTTTGTTTGCGATTTATTGTACAATGTATAGTATGCAGAGCAAAAACAAACTATAATAAAACAAGTATTAAGCGGATAAAATCGCGTGCAGGCACAATGAAGGTCGTCAAGTAGAGATGTCGACGTCGTCTCATCGTCTATCTTCCTTTCTGACTGAATCGGCATTAGTTTGCCCCTCCTCGACCAGACAGGAATTTAGATTTACCTTTCACTGGCGAGATGAGAATGCGCTGTTTTTGTGTTTTTTTTTTGTTAAATAGTTCTGTAGACACATGAAATGGACATCAGGCGAGGATTACACTTTTAATTCATCATACATTCTCAATTCATAAGTTTTGTATATTATATGAGAGATTATTGAGATGGGAAATTGCATTGTATAGAATGTAGTTTATTGAAATTGATTGTTTGACTTTATTACATAATTAATTAATGATCTTAATCGCATTATTATTGTTGTTGAGTGATAAGTGTAACTAATTTTTACAGAAAGTGCAACGAATTGTTACGAAAAAAGGGCGGTATGAATTTGTGTTACTGTGACAAGGTCAGGTTGTTGTTGTAAAGGCATTTAGTGGCTGCGTTCTTGGCACGTAATAATCTGGTGACAAGAATTAATTTTTTTGGTGACGAAAATTCATATTTTTGACCTTGAAATATTTCCATACAAATCGGTGTTGACAAAAATTCAATTCTCTATCTCTACAAAAAAAAATGTGAAAAAGGATTCGGAACAATCTCTAATGTTTCTACTCATTGTGAGGTAACACTAAAAGCAAATGTCGCTAACATCGCCCACAAATCACACGTCAGCCATCATTGAAAGTATGAGTTATTTTAATTTATAATAATCTTTGAAAGATAAACAGACATACGCAATATAAAAAATGTGTTTTTCTTAGTTATCCTACGGACTTATTGAGTGATGTGTTACGCCTTATGAGCTATGATTTATGACAAGAAGGTGAAATCATGTACATTTATTGGTAATTGTGAAGGAACCAAAGGCTATTGTGTAAGGAAGGAAGGAATCAGCGTGAAGTTAGTTTTAACTGTTTATTTGTTGATGTTGATGCACCGGTCGCCGCAAGTGAAAATCCAGAGGCATTACCTCAAGGAGCACCTCCAGAAAATGCAGCACTAGCGAAATTACCGGACAGACTTTGCGACACAACTAAGAAGAAGCGCAAACAAGGATAATTTTAAGTGCAATATCTGAAAGATATGCGTTTTTTAGCAGAGCAAGAAGAGCCCCAGACGTATAGCAGCAATTAGTTCAGCAGACAGTGAAAAGTAGAAAGCTGACAAACCTATGGGTGTTTCTCGTGAATCAATTTTTTGCTGGATAAAATTAAAATGGGCGGTACAAGGGTCGGCTTGTATACGCGGTTTTAGTCAAAAACGAGGAATCGACTATAATGAGACCGTTAGCCCTGTGGGCAAGTTTACATCAATTCGCGCGATTGTAGGTAATTGGTAATTTTGGCCTTATAAATCGACGATAATTTAATTGTTTTTTCGTTGCAATTCCAGCTGACTCATCCCCTACATTCCGAGAAGCTTTTAGGAGCCTAATCTATCTGGCTATTACGACTATGCCGAACATTACTTTTGCTGTAAGTAGTTTTACCCGTCATCACGATAATCCGTTTGGAGTACATGTCACAGCTGTAAAACGTATTTGAAATACATCAAGGGCATACTCTAGATCACGGAATATTTTTTAAGTGACTCCTGCGTAGTCAGAAACCAGACGTTCGACTAGTGGTTTCGTGTTTATGCTTGGTATAGGAGCGATCGCATAGTGTTATCTGCGTGCGACTATCAGAATCGCATAAAAAATAATTTTTTAATAGTTGCTATAGGTTGCATGTTCAAATGGTTTTGAAAAATCTAAAATGTTGCAAAATCACTTGGTGCAAATAATTAGAACACTTCAGAAAAAATCCAGAAAAACAATGAATAATGATTAACATTAAGTTTATTAATAAATAAAACATTAGTATTTGGTTGGATAGCCCTTGTTATTGAGAACATGACCGCATCTCCTTGCCATACTCTCTACAAGTCGCTGGCTTCGTGTCACGGGAATATTGTTCCATGCATTTTCAACTCCAGCATACAATTCATCCAAACTTCTTAACATTTATCGCTTTCTTAACATCACCCCAAAGATGTTCGATTGGATTTAAATTTGGACTTTGAGGTGGCCATGTCATTACATTGCCTTGATTGTCCGCTTTACAAGTTGGGAATTACATGTTGAAATGTTATTGATATTGGCATATGATCAAAAGAATATGTTTCCATATGCTCCTCTGAAATGTCGTTGTATAGGAACTGGTTCATTTTACCTCTAATCCGAACGATCGGTCCAACCCCAAACCATTACGTTTCCACCACCAAACTTTAAAGTTTTAATAGTATATAATGGATTAAAAGCAGGTAGTCCCGGATGCCAAACATGATGATTAGTCCCTACTCGATTAAACTTGGACTCCATAGGCTGTTTTTCCAATATTGCCAATGTTGACTTTGGCGAATTAAATTCTTTTGATTCTGTTTGTTTCTTGGAGACACGTGGTTTCTTACGAGGGGTATTCCCATGTGGTTCACCATCATGCAGACGACGGCGAATGGTCCATTTGCTCACCTCGAGTACTAGTTTTCTTTTTATCTCCATCGACGAGATGAACAGATCACGTCCGAAATATCGTACAATATTTCGGTCGTCTCGGTCTGTTGTTTTTTGTGGCTTCAGCTTCCGGCAAATGTTATCGGTTGTGTTATGCTCGTCAATATGCCGTAGTTCATTGATACCCTTGTGCCTCGAACACTCTAGAAGCTCCGCAATCTTTGTGTTTGTCATGTTTTTATCTTTATAGTCTTCCGCAATTCTGGTGTGCAGCTCGATTTCTTACCCATGGCTAAACGAAAAGATGTTGTAGTATTTATCTTAAATTACAGTTAATAATAATTTAACTTACCTTTAGATTAAAAAATGACAAAAAAAGTGTAATTGTGTAAATGAAACGAACGATTCGGATGTGTTCTAATTACGTGCACCACGCTAATTGATGTTTTGTGTATGTATTTCATTCCCTGATACAAACAGAAACAAAAACAATCGAAGTAACTGTTGTTTCCATAACAAAACAAAATGTATTGAATTTGGAAATATATATAAAATATAAATATATCAATAAATTATTTTTTTTTTTATTTAAATAAATAAAATTAACTTTTTCATGATATATATTATTGAATAATTTCAATAATAACAGATAAACATCATACTATACAAAGACAGCCTTCTCATTAATTACGCTTGATCACTCGCACTTATCAATTTACTAATAAAACAAATAGTCGATTCATACACAAAAGAAAACCTTTGCCGCAAACGACTGTTTACAGTTTATACAGTTTAACTTTACACCATTGCGTAATTAATTGCAATACACGATTAGCATCGCCGCGGTGTCACGTTTTCTTGCAATTATGTATACATTTCCTTAAAAGCATAAATGTTGTTTTTGTTTACGTTTGCATAAGGTTTCAGCAATACTTTTTATTCGAATATAACTAGAATTTAGAACAAAGTATAGTAGTTCGGTTCATTAGAGCTGTCAATGAAAATAACAACGGTTCAGAGTTGAACAGGCGTGGCGTGCCTTGCGCGGCGCCAGATATAATAAAAAAACCACGACTGAATTGAATTTGCATTGAATAATGTATATAATTTATGTGCAGTGAATTTAAATTAAAATTGTTTTAATTTTCTTTGCAAACACTCGCAAGAGATTATAATTGACAGTCGGTTAAAAAGAAAATGACAGGACAAATAAAAAAAAAATATTTTGCAAAAAGCCAAGTTAACTTTTGTTTTGAATGTACATGTACGCCAACTCATTATGAATTAGCTCTTCCAATTAGCTTAATTACAATAATTTAAAAAATACTTTATACAAACAAGCAATTTCGCTATAAATAATTTATAATATATCAAATCTATACATAGCTATTATGTACTATATGTACATTTACTGTAATACGATATGTATATAAACATAAAATATGTATTGTGAATGGCACACGGCACGTTAATTCATTTTACGTGAATGTGATGCGATTATGATATCAATTTTCAGTGCATAATTGGTTTTGATACTTTATTTATAATGAATGCTATTCGGAATTACAATAATTAAACTTTCAGGCGGCTCCTCAGTACTCACACCGATTGCAGGAGTAGAAGCCTTGGCTTTTATAAATGTATATAGTGCTGTAAATCTGGCGTCCGCGGCGCATTACTCGCGATATATCTGATTAGTTTTAGGTAGCTCAGATCGTTTAATTTCACGGTGATTGACGAATAATTGCAATCGTGGGTGAATTTGAAATTACTGTGTATATATACATATGTATATTTATTCTAAATGCAGCGGAACTAATAGATTTCTATCATATATGAGTAATGATTACAGCGTATATATAAAACAGCGGTTAATATAGTGCTGACAGACCTTTGAACACGTGCGCGCCGGTCGAGTGATTTAATTAAATCATTAAATATCTAAATACCAAAGTTGTGCTCTGGGTGCTACTTAAAATTCACAAATGTTGTTGAATACACGTTTCTTGTTTCTGGAGATCATTCACCAACTTTAGCATATTATGCACAATGCACAGACAATGCAGCTGCAACGCTTGTATAAATATATATATATACATATACATAATGTAACGGTAGATTTTCCACAAGATCACAGCATGTTATGCGCGCATGCCCACTTGAATTTATCGTACAGAAAAGATAATTCACGAAACGAAAGAGAAATTTGTGAAATGAACGTGCGGGTTTAATGATCTTGTTAATCTTACGTCAAAATCTTTAAATTTATGCGCAAGTGCAACGTGAATTTGCGCGAGCAAGGTTGTGCATCAGGTTTCTTAAGTATTGCAGCCACGCAAACCATATATTTATCAATTATATTAGAATACCCGTTTTTATATATTCAATGAAATAAGTTGTCAAACTAGAAACACTCGGTATAAAAGTTGAATTTATATTTACTGTTGATGAAATTTGATGAGGCCGAGGGCAGTCTGCTCGCAGTGAGTTCAATGTCCTGAATGTATGCAATTTATTAGAATTCGTTTGTGGAAGATGAAATGGAAATCGGAAATTATACGAGCAACTTATTAATTGATGGATTTTCTGGCGAAAAACTCAACAAATATCATCGCACAACCGCCGTATTCACCTGATATAGCTCCAGAAACTAAATGACCACTACGGCATCCGTTGCAGTCGATAGAAAACATAAAAGAAACATGATTGGATTATTCGTTGGAATAAGTGAATTATTTCGGATGAGGCCTACTTTGAAAACGATGATATAAATTTGGATGAATAATAATTTTTTTGTGTTTTATATATCTGATTAGTATAAGGTACCGTACATTTTTGAAAGAATATGCATAAAAAATATATATATATGGCATAATTATGTATTTTAATGACACAAAGAATTTATTCAGAATTCGTTTACATTTTAACAAATACTATAAGGAGAAAGTCCATGATCATGAAAACCGCTAGTTAATGTCAATGTTGTTTTCTTATCGTGTTGTCTACACGCGGAGTTACAAACAAACACACACACACATAAAACATTAATATGGAAATGCCACGCTTGCACACTTAAATTCAAGCGTTTTTTTACATTATGCATCTGTTTTTTTTTTGTAAATTAATTTGATAAATACCAATTAATGAACGCGAGACGAGCGACGGCAGGCAGCTGTGGCTCGCACACGTAATTTAATTTTACTATATATTTAACATTGTATATATGTATACACAATTATGATATATGTACACGCACACTACAGCGTTAAATACGATTAAAATATTATGTTGCACTTGTCGTTTATTAAATGCAAGTACACGTGTACGCAACGCTTGTAAACAACATAAAATACAAGCATATATACAAATACATATACATATTATATAAAATATAATGGATGGTGGTGTTTGTGTTGAGCATATCGTTTATGAATGTATATAGAGTTCATTTAAACGGTGTGCGCACAAAAGAAAATTTGCTTTAATGTGCCTGTGTGTGTGTGTGTTTGTGGTCGGTATTTCACTGGTTAATAAAAAACAATTTATGAAAAACCACGAGCGCTCAAAACAAGCCAATCAACCGGGGAAAAATTGTTAAATGCGCTTTGAAAACGTATACAAACAAACATACACCCGCACACACTGAACACGTATATATAGTAGTCTTGTGATGTGAAAAAATACGAATTTTCCTATAGAACATTAAAAAAAGCTCTACGTAAGTAATTGAAATTGGTTATTTTATATTTCATCTGTTGGTGATTTGCCGCTTTTTTCCAGGTATTTTCGCACGAGCGCAGTTGCACACAAACGCACGCACGTAAACACAAAATGTGTGCGTTTCGTCCTTTCCAAATGCGCGAATGCCGAGCTTGCGAATACTACCCGTAAGCGGGTGCGCCCGAGCACCCTGAACGGTTTTTATTAAATATGCATTTTGTTTGATTTCACAAACACACAAATACCACTGTGAAGCCGCGCTGGTATACATATTGAAAAGATCAAACGGCATTCGGTTACCTCTGCGTATTATATGGAGGGCGTGTGTTCGTTTGTGTTTGTGAATGTGTACGTACATGTGAAAAACACTCTTGCAAGCCACCGCGAAATAAAACAAAATTAAAAGTTCAGTTCTAGCGGCGCCTTGCATTCGAGGAAAAAGGAAATGCGCACATTTTTTCAATGTATATATTATATTATGCACATTTTTCTTATATAATCGGGTTGGCGCATTTGTTGGCGAGCAATCGAGAATTGTGTACTGGTTTTGATGAGCTTTGACAGGACTTAAATGAGCTTATTTGTATGTTTTGAAATTAAGCGCTATTGCAGAGAAAATAAACATAATTTTATATTTTTATGATTTTAACGAAATATGGAGTATATGGCCAAATAGAGGGATCTAAAATTAATGGTATACAAGAAGACATAATAATATACCATAACCAATGCGCGAACAAAACAAGCATATACTGGCGTAATAAATTATATGTAAAACAAAATGAAAATCAAATTGACTTTTTAAATTAAAAATTTAAATAATTAAAGTCTATAAGAACATATTACGAGTATATAGTTTAAGTTATGTAAATGAATAATAGTTCAAAATTATACATATTATTGTTGACCAAAAATTAATCGTACAGTATAACAAAGGAAATTAATTTATTTTAAATACATATACATTTAATATTGTAAACTTCTTACTTTATCACTGCTTCCAAACGTTTTGGTATTTATATCAATATATACATTTAAATCAAGCCTGTGCTATTAATAGCCTATTTTTTTTAAATTATTATTGACTTGAATTGGTAACATCAATGTATATATTCAAAGGGACAAAACATTCTTTTTATGGCATTTCAAATCTTATTATAATAACCAAAGTTTATTTTTTACAGACTTTTTTTGACATCGAAATGAAGTAATTATTTAATAATTATTTAAAATAATAATATACATACATAAGTGTTAAAAAACTAAGTATTTTGGACCTTTTTCATTTTTATCAACATAACGATACAAAACATAAGTCCTATCTTGTAGGTTAATCGCTGCTTTATAATTACCCAAAAGTTATAGATACGCCACCACAGTCCCCTGACTTAAATCCAATTGAAAATCTTTGGAATAAATTGGACACGAGGATTAGAAAACATAATATTTCAAGTAAAACTGAATTGCAGAATATTGTAAAAGCCGAATGGAGCAAAATTTGAATTGAATATACAAACAAACTTGTAAGATCAATGCAAAAACGTTTAAAATTGGTAAAATATAGTAATGGTAATCCTACTAAATATTAGTCGACCAAATTCAATATTTTATGTATAATAAATAATAAAAAAACTGTCCTAATATTAAAGTGGGATATTTTTTAAAGTGTTTTGATTGTTGTTCTACTATTTTTTTATTTTCTTTATATATTTAGTATTCTTCCAGATACAAAAAACCAAAAGTACCACCTCAGAAACGTAATTCATAGAAACGTGAAATAATTTTTTAAACATTGATTTAAAAGAATATTTTTAATTTTTTTGCGTGTGTTCGAATATTAAAGTGACTAACTGTATATACTGTTGTTTTTAGATTACATTTTGCAAGGGCACACTTAGATTAGTCGAAATGTTATCTCTTTAACAGTAATGGCATAGCAACTGTTCGTCGAACAAAGGTAAACGTCTAAATCCGCGTAATTGTCATGTCACTGTAAATCTGGTCATGTTTTTCGGGTTTCGGACTAGGTTTAATTCACTTAATTCAGGGAATAATGGATCGATTCAAGTATAAGAACATATTAGAGATAATCATGTTACCCTTCGCACAGTGGTATATGCCATTGAGGTGAGTATGGCAGCAAGACAATAACCCAACATACATCAGTGGTTATGGAATGGTTTCAAGGAAATGGGATTCAGGTATGGAGTGGCCAGCACAATCACCTGATCTGAACCCAATCAAAAAACTTTTTGGCATTCTTAAGCGACGAATCCATGGGCAGAGATTTAAAAATAAATTGTTTTTGTTGTTGCACCAATACTTACGATACACTATCAAATAAAACTGACCTAGGAATTTTTGGAAAAAGTAATAAACCAGTCCAAAAATATTAGATTAATATGCAGTAATTTTTGTAGCTATTGTTACTCCCAACACTGTAGGTAGTTTGAGTTAGGAAAGGATTTTAAAAAAAGGTTTATAAAGTTTTTTTCTTTTGTTTTTTATTAAAAAAATAAATAAGAAAAACATTAAAATTCTTATTTATTTTTTTAATTTTATATTTAAATATATTTTTTAATTTTTCAGATATATATTCAATAATTTCATTACAATCAGCAATTAAATCAATTTTATAGCAACAAGTTAAACTCAAAGAAGCTAACAACTATTTACTAAATAAGAAGCGCTCAGATGTACCAACCAGTAATTCGAGTTAACTGGGATTGGGCACGTCACCGTTGACTCTATTAACGAGTTGATCCGCCACCGTGCTCATTGTAACATACAATATAACGCCAAAGATTGAACAAGGCAAGCGTTATTCAACATCACTATGTTCCTCGTGCTATTTTAAACATAGTTCCTGCCGACTAAACATTCGTTTGAAGCGCAATGAACTTTTTTGCAGTTTTTGCATTCGAAGTTTTACGAGTGTGTCACAACCAAAAAAACCTTAAGGTGATTTTTTGGTTATAAAACAGTGTGGCGGAAGGCCATCGGCGTTGGACAAAGCCAGGATAAACATTTGTTTAAAATAGTAAAAAAAAAATAAATTTGAGCGAAATTAGAAAATTAGTAAAAAAAAAAAAAAATTGAGCGAAATTAGAAAATTATCGGCTGAAATTCAACAAAAAACACAGATGAAATGTTATCTCTCGATAAATGCTGTAAAAAAACTCCGAATAGAACTTCAAAGAGTTGATAAGTTGGTTGAGCGCGAGAAACTCAGAAAAATGTCTTATAAAATTGATGATTTTTTTTAAACCATCTAATTTATATATTATATACATGATCACAGAAGCGATTTTCCTGGCATTGTGCCTTTGAAACAGCTGGCATTAGTTAAACTCCTAAAATACATTGTGTAATAGACCATAAACTGATTTCAGTGAACATACTAAATGAGGTTTGGGTTATTACTCGGAGCAAGTTTTAGAACAAGTTCATCACGCTTTTAATAATTAAAGAAAACTGATATATTAGAGGTCTGCATCCCGCGGGCTAGCTGCAAGTTTTTTTTTTTTTTTTGACGTCAACAGGGACATTCTCCCCATTCTCTTTATCACATACATTTTTTCAATATCACATTGTCATCACATTACAAATTTAAAAAACAAATTAAAACAACAATTATACAAATTAAAAAATAAATAATAAAAGAAGAAATTAAATAAAATAATAAAAAAACACTACAAATTACAAGAGCCAACAAATGGGGCAGTATTTCCAGATATTCTGTCTTTTACAACTCATGCCGAGACACATTCGAACTCACCGGTGGCTTTCTCAAGTACCTAAACATTCTGATTCGACAGACTGGCTTCTGACTAAGCGCTAAATTCTAACCAACTATTTTACGAATATAAGACTTCTTATTAGTTTTTGTGTTTATTAACGAAAAATGATTTATTTTTATCTTACAATTAAATTTTCCTTCTTTTTTTCATGAAATGTTGGTTTATTTTTTATCTAATATATGGTAGGTTCATGTTTATAAATAAATCTGCTATTTTATTTTTTCTTTATTATACTTTTTGTCTTTCAAATTTTTGGGATTTTTTTATTTAACAAATGTTTATAAATTAATGAATCTGCTATCTTAGACAGATTTGAAGTTAAAACTATAAAAACAATCTTAACATAATACATAATAATTATTATAATTGTTTAAAGACAGCAGTTGCGTGTAAGTGACTTTAAAAGTATGTGTAATATATTGCAGTATGTGCGTATTTCAAAAATGTATGTATTGTATTAATTTTATTATAATATTCCCATTTAATGATATAAAAAAAGATATTAATTAATTCGCAAAACAATAAAAAGAAAATGGTATAGAAAATAAATAAATCGATATTTGTGGTGTAAATACAATGACACAAAAAGTTACAAAATAGTAAATAAGAAAAAACAACAATAAAATATAAAAAAAGTTGCAATATTTTGCATGCATATTAAAAAAACACGCCATATAAGTTGTGATCTTAATATTAAGCTCAGTTCTAACCATTCTTTTAAATTTCGAATTTCGTCAGTTTTATATTACCAGGTAGATAATTCCAAATAGCTTCGGAACGTACATTATATGAGTTGTTAGAAATTGAAAGTCGGTTGGCTGGAATGATTAGGTTCTTTCAGATCCAGCATGGATTAAGGAGTTATATAGATACTGTGGCTGTTAAAGATTAATTAATTTGAAAGTTGATATACGGTATTTGTATCCTAACAGAATATTGTGGAGTGATGTGATCACGCTTGTTAAGACCATAAACAAATCTAAGACAAGCATTAAAGCGTGACATATAGGTAGGTAACAAATCAGACAGCTCTTAATTTGCGGAGAAACGCATGTACTCGACAGAGATATTTGATCTTCCCATGAGAGAGTATTATTAATCATAATACCGAGATTTTGTATTTTATTGGCATATTAACATGACTCCCAAGCACCAGCTCCTCCCCTCAGCTGTTCACCATTACCTATATCCACAAGGCCTCCCAGTCGAACTGAAATATTTAATACTATAGCCAGCCTAGCCTCCAGCAAAGTAGCCGTAGCAGACAATATAACTTCCGTATATCGTCGGACTCAATTGACTTCTCTGGCCACTTCATCAATTCCTGAAACTAGAAGCAAACGATGT
>JANSTU010031320.1:0-10354 GCA_027564075.1 Bolitophila hybrida
CCTGTTATAAATGAATTACTTGTACACTTTAGTTACTATTTTTTTTTTTAAAAAAGCGAGTCTTATTTTTTTTTAGTTTTTTTAATTTTAAGTGTTGAAATCCTTATACAAATGTAGTTCCAATTGATTTACTAACGTGTTTTTCTTTCTATTTCTTCAGGAACATTTTGGAAATCTTCGGAGAAAAGTATCAATTCAATGTGCTGTCCACTCGTTCCGGAGAAGTACACAACGGCAAGTTGGAGGGTACATTTGCATTAATTCTACCAACCGAACGTCAGCTATCCGGTGAATACAAGCGTGTTGCCAATCTGAAGGGAAACACAGCATCTGGTACATTTGATGTTAAACTGGTTGATACGTTGGCCGATAAGAAATCACGTTCGTTGGTTGTATCTGGAAAGCTAACCGATGCTGATACAAAGGCAAAACTCTTTAATCTCGCACATACATTAACATTTACCGACTTTGTTGGAAAGACTGCAATTCTAGAAACACATTTTAAGCATCTTCCGAATGGACACTTCCGTGTTGGTTCAGCATCGATTGTGGCCAAAGGTACACTTTTGCCTGAAGTTGTGGATGTATTAATTAGTGCTGATGAATACTGTTCCGAACATGCCAAATATCGTGCGATTGCCAAATACGGTGGTCAATTCAATATTAATGTTAATGGTAACTACTATGTGGGCGGACGTGCAAAGCCAGCCACCTATGATTTTAACAGTGTCATTAATGTGCCGAATACCAAGCTGAATAATATTAAACTTGCTACGAATGGACGTTATCTAGCACCACAGACTGAAGATGGTGTCTATGAGACACAATTCAAGATTGTTGGTACATTAAATGACAAGACACTCTCACTGGACACAACCGCCAAGGGTAACAGCAATCATGGTTCAGCAAATATAAATGTTGCTGTACCTGATGTTGATCCGGTCTCTGCTGAAACTTCGTATTCGTATGACAAGTCTGGTGAAGCAACAGCTGCCAAGGCTTCGGCACAGTTATCATTTGGCAAAGGAAAGATCATCAAGTTTAACGGTGATGCCAAGGGTACTGGCTCAAAGGACCTACAAGTACACGCAAGTCTGGCAACACCATTCGAACAGGGTAAATCCATTGATTTGCAATTCAAACATTACCGTACCGGCGAGAAGACCTTCTCCAGTGCTACCACACTTAAGGTTGACGAGAAATCCTATGCAGTTCAAAGCGTACTGAGCTTATCAAAGTCATCACCATCCGTATCGATTATTGTTGCATACCCTGATAAAGAGGTCAAGTTCGAATCGAGCTACGTCAGTCTGGGACCATGGAAGGGAATCTACAAGGTTAACTTGGAAAATTTCGGTGATTTTAACTTCAAAACTCTGACCGAAACCAATTTCCAAAGTATCGATAACTTCTACATTAAATACGATGTAGACTCACCGAAATTAAAGCTTAACAAATTACACTTGGAAATTAATTCAAAGGTTTCGTCTGGCACTAAAGGACTTGAGGTCAAGGCATCCGAGAATAACAAGAACATTCTGTCCGGTAATGCTGACTATACGATTAAAGAGGAAAAAGGCAAAACTGTTATCGAAGGACAGGGCAATGTAAAACTCTACGAAGAACTGAAATCGACAAGCTTCAAAATAATTCGTACACACTTTGATGAATCACGCGGTGACAGTGAGATCGGTGAACAGGTTGTGATAAACATTTTCTTTGGTGCCATGAGCATTGTAGCCGATATCAAGGCAACAAACCGAAACTATCATTTCCGTGAGACATACTGTGAAAGCAACAAACAATGTACAAACTTTGTGGTTGCATCCACATTGAAATCATACGATTTGAATGGATTCAATCATGAACTTATTGTGGCACTTGATCTCCGTAAATTGGGCTATCCACATGAGTTTGGTCTTAAGGCTGAGACAGTACGTGATGGTCTTAAGTTTACGCATCACTTTGATGTACACCTGGAGTCTGATGATAAGACAAAGTACGAGTACAATTTGTATATACAGCCCAAGAAGGCGGGTATTGCCCTGAAATTGCCCAGTCGTACATTGGCCATTGAAAGTGTTTACAATATACCAGAGAAACAGATTTTCGGTAAATACGAAGTAAGCATTTCATCGTACATTGATAAATTGAATGCTCCGTCAAATAAGGCAAAGCTTGAGTTCACCGGTGAGGTTAGCAAGTCTGGTGAAAATGCTGTACGCACCAAGGGTGATCTGGTGTTCTCACATCCGAAAGTAAAGGACTTAAAGATTTCCGGACGATCTGAATTCAATGGACCCACACAGCAGGTATCTGGTCGATTGGAATTGGATGTATTCAAGAAGGCCGATCAAGCGATATTGATTGTTGGCAAGTACGGAAACTCAGACAATTCTTATAAGGGTTTCAATGTTTCGTCTGAAGTGAGCGTATCAAGTCGTGGTCTTGGTTTTGAGTATGGTTTCAATGGTCATGCAGCCGGTTCGTTGGAACGTAGACAGGTCAGCATTGCTGGTTCTCTGGTATCACCATCACCGGATTTACGTGTTGGACTGTATGCATTTGCCAGTGAGAAATCATCGGAACTTATTGTAACCGGATTTAATGAGAAACTTGTACATGCTGAGGCAAATTACGATTCTGAGAAGCACAGCAGTGCATTCACATCAACCGTACAGTTTTTGGGATCGGCTCCAAGTGTGGCCAAGGTTAACGTAAACGGACTCACATCGGTTACAGTCAGTTTGGTTCGTGATAAACTAATCAATGTTAATGCTGAGTTTACTGTTGGAAAGGTTGCCAGTCTACAGGTACAGAATGGTGCTGGAAAATCACTGTTTAACGGCAAGGTTACACTGGACCAGTCCCATTTCCTTGCGTCCGATTATAAGGTCGAAGAGAAGGATATTAAGGAATTCATTGTAAGTATACTACACAAAAGCTTTAAAGAATTTCGCATGACTTTAATATGATTTTGCAGAGAACCGCCCAGGAACAGATTTTATCGGACGTCGAGAAGGGAAAAGAGGTGCTGAGCGCTCGTGTTGCTAAGGCACAAGATAGCATCAATGCACAGATCAATAATATCAAGAACAGTGTTCCAGACTTTGTAGCTTTGAAAACCGACTACAAACAACAACTGGACAAGTTAGTTGAAGAACTGAAGAAGGACGAAAGCATCCAGAAATTGGTTGATCTATAGTAAGTTTATTCTATATTTATTGTACAATGCAGAAATTTAGAGAAAAAACACTCTTTTTGATTTACAGCAATCGTATTTACGTGACTGTCGGACAAACAATTGGAAAAATCTACAATTCTGTTGTTGAACTAGCCCAGAAGGTTCAAGCCATCCTAAATGAAAGCTATGTATCAGTACAGGCTGCCTACAATGATCGCATTTTACCCGCACTTAAGAAAACCTACGCTAATCTAGATGCACTGTTTTCCAATATATACGAGGAATCGTTTAAATTAATTAGTGCCATTGTTGAACGTATTGTCAAGGCACTGAAAGCATTCGAGGCTGATTTCGATAAGATCGGAAAGAGTCTGTCGACTGCATTCAAGAAAACCGCACAGGTCGTGGCCAAGAATGTCGAACTTATGCGTAAGGAAGTGATTGATGTTTACAATTTCCTGGCCGAGAATTTGGAGCAGCTTGTTGGTATTGACTATCTTAAGAAGCAATTCCAGGAGGTGAGATCTTGTTAATTTACAATATTTCTATGTAGATTACAAACTGTGTTTTATTTACAGATCTTTGGATCGCTAATACTACCCGAGAATCTTGTAAATATTCTACGTGAAATTACAAATACACTAAAGGATGCTTTGCCCACCGAAGAGCTCAAGGATTTCGTCACAAAGTTGTCCGGCTACTTGGAAAAGGTAAATATACTAGACATTGGGACAGTTTGTTAGAATCTTGTTTCGAAGCTAGAGATGTGGTTGATTTATTCTACGTTAAAATATCTCGTGATTTTGTAAGTGCGACACACTACTCGTCCTGTATGGTTCGATAGAACGCTTCTCAAGCTTAAAAACTTGAAGACGAAAGCATGGAACCTGTACATACGGACAAATAGTGCAGCTGACCATTTAAATTATTCTAGTCTGAGATCTAGATTCACATCGTCAACAAATGACAAATGATCCTTCTAAATTCTAAAGACTAAAGATTTTCCTTTAATAATGAGTTTTGATGGTCCGAAATCTTCTAATATCGAGGACATATGCGAAATGTTTGGTAATTTTTTTGAAAGTGTATACATTTCTGATGACGAAACTGAGTCGGCGAATAAACAGCAAATCCACCCCAAATCCACACCCCGTATATTTTTTGTGGATTTGGGGTCTACAAATGACCCCAAAAGGCGGAGTGAACTTTTTTCAAAATCGAGTATTCGCTCAGCTCGAAACAATTCCGGTGTGTTCTTCATTTTCAACTTGCTGTCATGCCGCTTAGACGCGCCTAATTTGCTGTCACTTGTTCACATAAACGTACCAGCTTGCATGAGCATGACTTTCTTAGAGTTAAAAGGCAAAGAACTCTTTTTGGGCAGACAGAGCCAATGAATAGCATGGCCAAATCTTTTAACCACTTAACCAGATGAGTTTCACTGAGTTTTTGAAGCATTTTTGGATAGATACCATCCGGTCCTGGCGCCTTGTATGGTTTGAAAGAGGACATGGCCCACTTTATTCTATCAATAGTGATTAAATTGGAGGCTCCTTGTATGCAACACGTTGATGCATCATTTACAGAAAACGCAATGTTCGGCCTAGTAGAGCAAGCTGCCCACAGCCTCTTGATATTTTACCTCACCTGGCCCTAGTTTTCGATCTCCGAAATCTTGGCTGACAATTTTTGAATGACATCGCTTGGTGTTGAGACTGGTTTGCAGTCCGTCATCTCGAATCTGTCTGAAATCTCCTTCGTGTACTTTGTTTGGTCCAGAAAAATGCATCCGTTTCTATACGAGATGTTTAGCCCGATGCAATTTCTCGCAACACCCATTTCCTTCTCTCAGAGCGCTCTTCAGCCGATCGCGGGTTTCTTCGTTTCTCCAAAAGATCAAAAAATTGTCAACGTAAATGGCGACTATCAGATCCGAATCTTCAGTGAAATACACACACCGTACATTGCTCGATTGCTTCCATCATCTGGCTGATCGATGTAAATCTCTTCCAGAAGATCTTTCTGGAGATATGCTGTAACAGCATCCAAATTGATGGATTTGCATTTTATTCTTTACTTCCAGAGCTATCAGAAAACGTATGGATGCATAACTTACGACTGGCGAGTAGGTTTCCTTGTAATCGTTACCATATTTATCGCACAGCACTTAACTGACAACCGGGTCTTGTGCCTGACAATCTTACCCTCGCCGTCGAGTTTCGTTTTAAAAACCCACTTGGTTTTCCATTTCTGGCAATCGTCACTTGAGAATGCGTCTAGGGAACGATATCGACGTCACTCATTTATCTAGACATTGAATATCCTAGAAAAGTTATAGGCTTTGGTATTCGTTGAGATCTACGTGGTTCAGTCATATCCAGGATCCGGAAAATAGTCCTCGGCGTCAACAAATCGATGTAATTTGCGTCGTCATCCAAATTTGACTTAATTTCGGTAGATTCTTTTGCGTCCCCAACTGAAACGACATCATCGTAAATGCTCCTTCGGCCATCATTGTCAGTGCGAATAACATTTAACCGACGTTCCGTTTTGGTCTCAACCCTTTGCTTGAATAATAACAAAAGAGCTAATAAACCGCACATCAAACACGAGGCATCCTGTTAAGGACGCCTGCGCTAACCGATTGTCAATAGATAGTGAACAGCTGAAGAGATGGAGAGAGCACTTTGAGTTGGTGTATGACACCCACGCACCAGCTCCTCCACTCAGCTGTTCACCATTACCTATATCCACAAGGCCCCCCAGTAGCACTGAAATCTCTAATGCTATAGCCAGGCTAGCCTCCGGTAAAGCAGCCGGAGCAGACAATATCCGAATAGAACTCGTTAAAGCGGACTTGTCACTTTCAACAAAGATCCTATTCCCCATGCTAGTACGGTCTACAAGATCCTGGCAAAGGTTAACTTAGCGAGCTTACAATTCCATATCGAAAAAACCCTGCGGCGCGAACGAAGCTGAGACTGATCGACTCCAACGTCAAATCGGTCCTTTTCTACGACTGCGAGACGTGGAAAGTGACCTCTGCTCTGACCGGACACCGGAACTTTTGTCAACCACTGCTTGAAACGTATCATGTGCATCAGATGGCCAGAGGTAGTCTCCAATATTGATTTGTGGAAACGAGAGAGAGAAAGTGGCAGTGGATCGGTCACACCAGATCACACCAGTTTCTTGTTCCAAATGCATAGCATCTTGAAATATTTCTGTTTCTGATTCGACAGTATTTTAAATGTCCGTATGTGCAATTGGTTGCACTGACGATTCAATATCGCCACCTTTGAAATTAACTGTACATCCTCATCCTTTACGTTAGGTTCCTCCTCGACGATGACTTGATTTTGTGGTTCTAACCTATTTACACTTAACAAAAAATAATCTCTTATTAATTCTCATATTTAGAACAGCTTTTATTACAATATAGAATTAAGTGTGTGTGTGTGTGTGTGTGTGTTTTGACATAAGAGATACATATACCAAAATATTGGTATTAAAACAATAGAACTTAAAATATAAATGAATGAGTGTTGCTTAATTTCATTAAAATCATATCGATGTGAATGCAAGTCTCCAAAATTTCATTTTCGCAATAACCAATAATTCTTTTTTTTTTATTCCTAAACAGAAACTTACCAGCAAACCGGTTAAAGACCTCGACGAGATCAAGGACATCTATATTAGCCTATACAAATCGATTCGTTCGATTATCAATCTGGTACGCTCCAAGTCCAGTGAAGATTTTACATCCTATCTGGGACCGATACCATTCTCATTGGAGGCATTCCGTGGACTACCCTATTTGTCTAGCATTAACTTTAGTCCACTCAACTATTTGCGTAATGAAAATTTACCGTCGATCCGTGAGCTATTCTACAACTATCGTCCGTATGCCTTTAATCCATTGAACTTCCTGCCGCCATTCGATAAGAAGGCACAGATTGCTGATGGTCAGAATATCTTTACGTTTGATGGAAAGCACGTAAACTTGCCCGGCAATTGTCAGTACATCTTGTCCCAGGACTTTGTTAATGGTAACTTTAGTCTTGTCGCCAATTTGGCTAATGGCAAACTCAAGTCACTGATTCTTATTGACAAGACAAATGCCATTGAGGTGAATCAAGATGGCAAGGTAACGTTGAACGGTGCCGCCGCTAATTTGCCCGTTCACAAAAAGGACATTCATGCCTGGCGTGAATATCACACCGTTTCCCTGTTTACAGAGTATGGAGTCTATGTGCTTTGCTCGACTGATCTGCGTGTCTGTCATGTCAATGTTAATGGTTACTATCATGGAAAACTTCGTGGTCTCCTCGGAAATGGTAACAGTGAACAATACGATGATTTCCGCCTGCCCAATGGAAAGATTGCCAGTAGTTTTGCTGAATTCGGAAATGCTTATCGTGCACAGAAATCCTGTGCTGCTGTACCAGTTGTAGAAGATGTTCATGAAAAGTCTGAATTGTGTTCGTCAACATTTGGCTTTGACTCACCGCTGGCCAGGGGCTTTTACTTTGTTGAACCAAGCCGTTTCCGTGAAGCTTGTGAGCACGCTGTTGCCAAGGCTACAGACAAGCAGGATGCTGCCTGTAATGCAGCCCGTTCCTATGTATCTGCTCTGCGACTAGAACATATTCCAATTAGTGTACCCAGTGAGTGTGGCAAGTGCGAAGAGCATGCCATCGGTGAGAAATACACTGTGACCTCACCACAAAAGAAGGCTGACATTGTTGTTGTTGTGGATACCGCCATCGGACCACTGCTTGACGATTTTGTTCACAATACAATTGCTGATCTAAAGAAGCACCTGAAGTTGCGTCACGTCAACGATATTCATTTGACAATCATTGGATACAATCGCGATCAGAAGTACTTGACACACTACACGAGCAATGGACAGTTGGACTACAACAATGGCAAATTAAGCGCCTTTAATCTAGAGGATGCACCAAAGAATCTGAAACCAATTAAGACTGGCAATGAGAATGTTGACAAACTTCAGGAAGATCTGTTTAATTATCTGCATAAGATTCAAGAAGATTTGGGTATTGCAGCTGATGGTAAGGCTTTCCGTAGAGCCATGGATTATCCATTCCGTGCAGCCGCTAGCAAAGTGATTATTGCTATACGCTCTGATATTCTAACACACTCGACAAGTCCAAGCAAGCAATTGGGTGCTTCTATTACCAACAATCTCGTCAAAAAGCAGGGTATTCAAATTCATATGATTGGACCGGTATCCGAGTTGTCGACAAAGGACGCAAAGAATGCCAAGAACATTGTTGGTAAGTTATTACTGTTTGAAACCCCTGTTTTTGAATAACATCTTTGTAACGCTCGAATATTTGTTGTTTTGTAGGCTTCAACAATAAACACGTACTGCAGGTGTCCGATGCCAAGAAACAGACAAACGTTGGTTCTGCTGAACTCCGTTCATCGCTTAAGTATAACAGTGATCTAGGAACCGATTTGGTCCAAGACTCGAATGGCTACGTATTCAATTTGAACAATTACAATGAACAAAAGTCACCAAAGGACAAGGCTAACTTTGTAAAGGTCATTGCTGTTGCACTGGCTGAAAATATTGCCCGTACTGAGGTTACCAGCGAATGTGAGTGCACACTGAACACTGGACTGTTTCCGGAAGAGGAATGCAAAGCAAAGGAAACTAAGTTCTTGCCATCCATTGTAAGTATTATATAATTAGTTATGTTGTTGTTGTATTTTTTTTGTTAACAAACTAATGGAAAATATTATTTCAGAAACTAAACGTTGGTTAGACAAACATTATGACTACCGTTCCGATGGTTGGTGGTGACTTTACCATAGGGTTCACAAACAATCTTATAATGCAAGAATCTCGAAAATATCAATTTTATATCTAAACAAATCGTGTAATATAGACATATATAATTAAAAACTGTTTTTAAAAATATGCATTTTTTGTTTAATATTTAATAAGATATATTTAGTAGTTCATATGGTGACTAATATGTGACTAATAATGGCATTTTTGATGTTTAATTGTACTTTGTTGACTGGTTGTGGCTTGAGTGTGTAATTGGTGACGTTGAATATGCCTTCTGATAAGCGAGCCTGATAGAGAGCGAAACGGTGGACGTTAGATTTTCTGACATAATGAACACAAAGGAGTCGATCAGAGCAGCAATATCATCACTACAGGGCGCTTCGAAAGGATGCAATCGAAAGAGTCGATGCGTAAAGTGCACAGATGAGCACCCTTCTGGTCAATGCCCAACCACAAGGACCGCGTAGTCAAATACCAACTGTGTCAACTGATCTCATCGACGAAGCTAGGAAACGGCAAACACTCCGCCAGGCAAGCTACAACAATTACTCAATGCCCTCAGTTTCATTTGCAAGCGTTCTTAATCCCACGTCTATTCCCTCCAATCCTCAATCCAACAGTAGCTATACATCAACTAGTTCACCGGGTACGGAAGACTCAATCAATGATGACTGCCAATCTCATGGCTTGTCAATTTCCGGACTGTTAGTTAAAATTGACGCCGACATACCATACCGTTTATTTAAAAAAAGAGAGTTGAGATGGACACCGTCGTTTCCCATCACCATCCCGACATATTCCTAATTACCAAAATGTACCTAGCTTCCCGTAACAATGTACCGTTTAGTAACTACATTTTTTTCCGTATGACCAACACCTTTTTAATATTTCCTTACTAAAACCATCGTTGGGAATGGCAACTTAGGGCCCTGGAATGATAAAAATGTTCCATACAAACTTTAAAGTCTCTTAAATAGGTTTTAGGGGGTTTCCCCTAAAAAGCGTAGTACTACAAATCTGGGAGAAAATTTGAACATATTGTAGTTGTTTTTACCACCCTCCATTGACCATTTTTATAACTCCTTTTTGGGGAGATAGGGGTACACAATCATTTATTTATATATTAATTCAAATAAAAAAAATACATACAAACTTAAAATCCTCTTAAAAAGATTGATAGGGCCCCCCAAAAACGTAGTACTACAAAACTATCAGTGTGTGCCTCTTAAAGTGCAATTCAGCCTAATAATTCAATATGCGGCTGTCGACTTGACCCTTGATACCTGCTATAATTCTGTTATCCGGATATGGCAATAAAAAGAGAAATATTTCCTAGGAGCGATTGA
>JANSTU010031331.1:0-11996 GCA_027564075.1 Bolitophila hybrida
TATATAATATGTAAAGGTACACTATTCACCTGAATTTTAGCGCAGACATTAGACTGTATTGCAAAGAGGAAGCCAACGTAAACATACATACAACCGCAACAACAACAACAGCAGCCGTAAAGAAACCTCGGAGGCATCAACTCGTAAAGTAGGGGACCACTTGTAAAGCTTATGTGTGTGTGTGTGTGTGTGTGTTTGCACGCGCTTGCCAAGAAATTCAGCGGCTTGTGGCTCAGGTTCTTTGCATCGGCTCGTCAGTATTCAAGTGTATTTCTCGAGTAACAGACGTGTGCTTTTCACTACTCACACTCAAACTCTGCTCGCGCGCCTCTAAGAGAGTGCACAACTTTCTTTAACACGATTCACTGAAATTCTAATTTAAAACGCGTTCGCCGAAAATTTCTATTCGCTGACTTTTCTGGGACAAAGTCGCGCGTGTCCAACATTGTGATTTTACGTTGTTGTTTGGGTTTTTCTTCACCGGAAAAAAAGTGCATAATTTAAAGGAATTACGCGCCAAATCGTACCGATTATACTTTTAACTGTACACCCTGAGTGTGTGTGATCATGTTGTGTGCGTTCGTCGGACATGATGTGTAACAGGTGACCATCAGGCAAATTTAGGATTTTTACACGAGTGAACGACTGGATTTTTTTTGTTTGTGTGCGTGTTTTTTGCAGGTGTGTGCGAAATTTAGTGCGCAATGGCGAAGGTGAATGCAATGGGACCTCTGCTGAACGTGTTTACGTTTTTTGCAGTATTTTGGATAATTAGTTTTGCGAATGGTACGTTTTTCAACATTTTTTTATTATTTATTATTTATTTTATTTATTATTTATTATTTTATTCATTTGTATCATCTGATAAGAGTAAGATTACATCAACACCTACTAATATAATAAATAATTAAACGCAATATCTTAAAAACTCCTTAATCAATAAATGCAAAAAATTACAATTTATTTATATAACATTTGAACGACTAGTCATTAGCCAATAATCATGATTTAAAAAAACCGCACTGTTGTACATGGCTTTATTAAACAAGAATAACTATATAAAATATAACTCTATATAGCTGACATATAGCAAGGAACAGGTACACATGGTCAAGTCTATATAATTATTGCATAGTGCAGATCTTCTGTGACTGTTTTTCTTACGTCACACCGAACAGATTACCGCTATTCGACGCGCGTGATGCGTCAACTTAATTGAAGATTATGGTGAAACAACTAGAACAAGATCGATTGTCTCGTCCTAATCTGTGCGCAATGTGCATGCGAAACTGTATAAGTCACTCAACAAGAAAAGATACATGTTTATTTCAAAAAGTTGAAAGCATAAATTGTACATATAATTGTGTATATGTAGTTATGTGCAAACAGTTAATATAGTCTTGTGTTTATGAGGAAGTAAAAATGGAAAGACAGTTGTTGTCTATTCAGTTTTTTTCGTGCCATCTGTGTATATTGCAAGTATGTAACTGTATACATGTTTTGCAGAATCACTAGATTGAGTTGCTTTTACAAAATAAACGTCTCGCGAGAGTGTTCAAGACTCAATTTAACTATTATTGTTCTCGGTCATGCTACTTTTTTCACCCCAAAATTAATCAGAATTCTCTAAATATGTATTTGTTTAAAGCAATATTATCTAATATTAGCATTTTCATTATATTTATCATTATTATCATATATATATTTCTTGTATATGCATTCGTGCAAAATGTGCATTATAAATAAATATGTTTTAATATATTTACAATATTGTAGAAAAACATAAATTAATTGTACTACAACATTGTAGTGATCCTTGCCCTTGATCGAGTGAGAAAATACACGCGAATACTGTACTAAAGAGCGTTTACGACCTAGCCGATCATTTCCAACCAATTATTATCAATACAACAAACGTTCGCGTGCGAAACATATACCTAGACACATGTATTTTACCTGTATATGATTTAAATATAATATTCGTGAGAATGCGCATAAGATATGTATGTTATATTTGTTTAGTTTTATTCTGTTGTTACTAAAGTGTATTGAAAACAATTGGAAAAAATTACACTTTCGACATTTTAAGTTTAATATTACAGTTCTTTTTGATTTTTTGATATTTTTTAATCTTATATATTTTAATTGAGATATGCATTATGCAATGGAACTAAATAAATACTTTCAAATGTGATTATAATTGCATATTTTTTAAAAATTAATATAAGATCTCCACATTGTTACAAATTTATTTATTTTAGCCGGATATCTTTAAACACATTTTACAATAATTGTAAATTTTTTTTTTCTTGCATATAACATAATTAATAAATTTATAATATTATTCATCAATATGACCATCCTTTAACTATTTATTTATATAAAACATTTTTCTTATGTTTAAATAATAATCAATATTCTACACATTTCATCATTCCAATTAAATCAGACATTTCATGCATTATAAATTCAATTTAATATACAAACATATTCTATTTAAGCTACACATATTTCTTTAGCTAAATACCGCTATTTTTGATTTGATTTGCATATACCAACTATTTGTTGGCAAACGCTCAAACATCACATCACCATTAGAATGTATACCTATCTATATGTATATGATATATAATTGCACAGTATAAGCTTGGCTAGTTCTACTGATCGGCCTAACCATAACTGTTCACCGTTTTGCATATTTGTATGTGTTAAGATAACATTTTGTTTCTATTATATATATTACAATATACAGCTTTCTTGAGCCATATATGTTCGAAATTTATGTTTTTAATTTAGTCAGTAAGCATATTTTTGTCACATTTATCTTTAATACATACATATATATATATATATATAAATATAGTATACATATATATAGTTTTACTGAGTATATAATCGCTATAATTTAAATTACGTGAATGATTAATGCGTGAATTGAATAAATATTTTATTATAAGAAAATTCAATTTCCGATTTAATGTATTTAGAAGTTAATAATTTTTATTACTTATACATATATTTCTTTTGAAAAGCTAGTATATTGCAGACACATGAAAAAATCAAAATAAAGTAGAAAATATTTTATTTTAAAATACTTTTTTTCTATGAAAATACTATCAAAATACTATTTTAAAAAATGCATTATTTGACCAATAGTTTCTCTTCAAGGTAGTTTATTTAAAAAAAAAATTATCTTCAAGATAGTTTATTTTGAGATTAAATTAAATAGTTTATTTGAGGAATAGTTTATCTTGAAGTTTTATGAAGTTTATTTTGAGAATCGAAAATGTTATCTGACGAACAGTTTATCTTGAGAATTGAATAGTTTATTTTATTTTATTTCGGTATGTAAATATTGAATAACTTTGATAATTTTCAATCGATTAACTGGAATAAATATGTTTTTGTTTATCTCAAAATAAACTATCTTGAAGATACATTATTCTTGAAGATAAACTATTAAACTATAAAATATTTGTGGAATAAACTATTTAAAATGGTTTTGCCGACTTATAAATATATTTTATTTTAAAATAGTTATTTCAGAAATAAAATATTTTATTTCAAATTAGTTTAAAAACTATTCGAAAACACCATACCCTTTTTTGATGGTTTATCATAGTTGCCCGACAAAGAACGATAATTTCCACGTAATTCAGTGTCACCATCATATCACAAAATCAAAACTCTGCCAAGTTATAGCTCGTTTACGCAAATTATTATTGAATTCATTTATCAAAAATTCACTTATATTTTTTATATTCAAGTTACTGAGAATGTAAATTGTTTTTAAAGATTTTCAAGATGAATTGCGCGTAAGTTGTCTCTTTGAATCGCAATATAAATCGAAATGGATAGCAGATCGTCAAAATGAGATCATATTCAGAAAAAATAAATGTAACCTGGCTTTCAGGTACAGTTCAAAGTCCTATGAATTCACCTCGGATATAACGAAGACAGTATCAACAGAGCAACTAATTTATGCGACTCAGCTTGCGTGCTTCTAAAAATTGGATTCTTCGATAATTGCAAGGGACTTAACTTCTTCTCCTAAAAGAGCTGAAAAATATCGACAATATCTATATATCAAATTCACGAGCTGAACACCAACTGAAGCATTGTCAATGTTCGTAGTATCTGACCTTACAAGAAGACTGTATAAAGTAATAAGAGGTGCTGACAAAAAACGGTTTCCGTGCAGCTCAAAACTACAAACTACAAAATGCTATCCAGACTGTGAAGTGTTTCCTGTAACAGCGACTTGAGAGGAACTAAAACTTCAAAGTTTGCTAGATCATATTACTAACAGACTCTGTAAATATCTAACAGGAGCATTGGATAGAAAAGAGAGGAAAAACATCTTCCAGTTAACTTCAAAATGGGGCTGTGATGGGTCAAAACTCACAACAGAGTCAGGTCAAACACAAGTTCGACAATGATTTACAATGAGGCTCTAATATTTTTGCTGACTGGGAATTGTCATCTAAGATATATACAAAATAAAAATTATTTTATAAGTTATTTCAAGTGGGCATATTGACATTGAGAAGTTTTCTAGGTACACAAAGAGTTTGGATACACGGGGCAACTTTTATTTCCAATGCAATATTTGCCAATCGGACAAATAATTAGTACGTAATTAGTTCTTTCGCATATACAGCTAAAACTTTTCGAGGAAATTCACGCATTTTCTAAGCTCGGACCCGGAAAAAATACCCTTCTCTAACGAATCCCTCAAAATGCTGATCCCATCAGATGATACAGATGACGAGACATCGTCAGATTCGGTCGTTTTTCATTTTATAAATAATAAAACCTATTTTTATGAGCCATTGAGATGAAAATATAATGTTGGCCAATAGTGAAATACCCCATCGAAATTCACATTTGGGTCTGGATTGGCCAGATTTATGTTAGTAGAATTAATGTACATACTCGTAATTTAATTATTTCGTTTTTTTTTTCAATTAACTTCATAAATGTTTTTTTTTTTAAATAAATTCTTACATTTCCGAATTATTATATACGTGAAACTTTTATATTTTTTTTATTTATTAACAGCAAAAAAAAAAAAATAATGGCCTGAATACAACAAAACGGTTGCAATGTGCATTTTTTAAATAATGGTATAAAGTAAGAACAATATAAACTTTTATACATCATAGTGCAGAATTACCTACATTTTTTGTAATATATGACCGAGTGTATTTTTAACTAAATTTAATTGAGTCTTAATAACACTGTAAAAGTTTTGTGAGTTTGTGTGTACAGACGAATATAAAATGTTAAGTCTTTTTTATTATAATCCTTTACAAATGACATATAGATCCACCGAAAAGGATTAAATTAAATGATACAAGCTGTAGAAACGAAAGACATAAAAAGAGACGAACCGAGATTTGGATCACTACATGCGTGTTTGTGAAATAACAGATACAAAAGACACCCACTGATTTGATAAATTGGGTTATAATGATGTGATTTTGTGAATGACTCGTCAGCATTTTACAAATAAACAATCCGACAATAATCCGCATCATTAGGCTTAACATTGTGCTAGTTAGTATAGGGCTTAAAAAAGTATTACAAAATTTCAGAACATTTAATATATTTTTTTTGGAATATGTATACTAAAAGAATAATTGTCTGTAATATATGTGTAATGTAATGAGTCATGATGGAATTTCGCAATATCTGTACAATCTATTATATTACTCCTTTTAAATGAATAATTTAAAAAAATTGCAGATATATCTAAAACTAATAATCTAATAATGCTTTTGAAAAGGTTTTTTATTTTTACTGCTTTTAAGTGCTCATATTTACGAGTATTATAAGGCATCTTAATGTTTCTAAATTTATAATATTGTAGTAATCATTTTGTACTACATATTATGAAATGGACTGCTGTTTTAACTTCCGGTTGCATACATTTCTAACAATATATATACTCATACACTCATTCGTATATATTATTCAATTGCCCTAGTTCCCCAAATCGAGCATCTGCGGAATTCTTACAACACCAGAGCGGTAAAATTATTTAAATGTTATGCTAATTTATAGTAATATTCTATTTGCGCAGAACGATTAGATCTTCAGCATATATATATAAGTGTATATATACATATATGTGTAATGTTAGATCATTAAGAGTACGGGTGTGGACAATGGTATGTCATTACGCACGCGCACCTGTCTTGTTTACGCGTTTTTTACACACCATTTTTTCTAATTAGCATAACTAGTGTGTCTCTGCGTTAATCGTGCTTCACAAATAGTAATGCCGTTTTGATGTGAGCTGCTAATTTAAATAGTCTAAAGAAACTTTTATATACCTACCTATATGTTTGTAATTAGTACCTTCAATGAAATGGACACTGCTCAAGAATGAGCTCATAAGTTACAGAATACATGAGCAACATATTTTATTGTAGCATTACTTTACAACTTTAGTTCAACGAAATCTTATAAGAAAAATATGTTTGGGTGTTCTGTGTTAAATAGAAACAAAGATTATAACAAAAATATATTATATTGCCTAACTACTAAAATTAAAAAGCGAACAAAAATAATGGCATTTAAAAAATATGTTTACACATTCCACGTATATGCACAATTATATTATGCTTCCATAAACCGGACCCCCAAGAACATAAATGTATATTCACTCACCGTATGGCCGATCCGTTCACGGTGCAAAGAGTGGATTTTACCGTAATCTACTACTGATAATGTGAGTCTGATTATACAAATACACACACACATGCGCGCGTGCAGACACCAACGTGTAAACAACAAAAACCAGAGAACGCCGCGTGCGATGTTCCAACCTGATGTGTAACTGTAATATTAGTTCGGTTCAAATCTATATACAAATACATACTTGTATATCTATATTTATATATAAATAATATTATACTAGAAAAACAGTATTATATTCAATTGAAAAGTTAGAACTAAATATACCAACACATAATAATATATGTTATAAATGTTTATAAATTAAAAATACGTCTTCTAGTCAAATGAAACAGGTACACACAGTTTTCAGACTTTCTTGTGTGTGTATGTGTGTGTATACGCCAGAAAATATGTGTTACGGGATTATATATGTTCAAGCTTATGCATTGTGAGTGTTTGTAGTGCGTACAGATGCACAATACACACATACACATTCACCGTGCACATTACCGCGACGAAAACTGCATTATTTACGAGTGCAGAAAAAGTGCATAAAACCGGTACTAGAATTTATGATTAGTTTTAGTTAGTATATACGATTTATTTATTATTATTTTTTTCGTTTAAAAGGCAACAAACTTGAATAAAATTTATGTGATGTGTGAATATACGAACATATGTGTATATACCATTGCGATCGCACACACGATCTTGCAGATTTATTGTCGCATACAAGAGTAACTCGCAATACGCATATATATTATTCAATTAAATATGTATAAGCTTATGTATTATGTGGAATATGGCATATGGATAAAATCATAATTCAAGTGCAATAAAAAGGCTTGGTGCAGTCAGTGGTCGGCCGCACCGGTGTTAGATTACGATTTTAATTAGAGAGGAATGCAACATATGTAAGTGTATAAGGAATAATTCAGTTAAATTGTGTGCAACATTGACGGCAGGTATTCGTATAAGGTAGTGCGTGCAAATTCCTCATTATACCTACATAGATTTTGATTTAATCAAAATATGCTTTTTCCACAATAATGAATACACGTCTATAACATACCTTTTGATAGTTTTTCACTTTCAAATACCTATTGCAGAATATAAATGCATGATTTATTAATATTAAACTCAATAGATTATATTTTATAGGAATGCAGTTTTTTAGATATTTACGAAACTAATAATAAGAATTATTAATCCAAAAATTAAATATTACACGGTAAAATATAACATTTGGTTAAAATATAATATAAAGAAAAATCGGAATAAATATTTAGTGTTTCCTATTTTATGGTGCAGAAAACTTATTTGGATCTACAAAAAATTATTAAATTTAATGGTACAATCTGCAAATATGAAAGACATGACAAGTAAAGAACCTAAAGTCTTCGAATGATTTTATGATGAATGATGTTTATTGTAAAAATATATTTACGGTTCATATTTATTGCAATTGTCAGTGTATCACACTTTTGTTAGATTTCCCTTATCTGCGCAACATTAGCTTTTTTGTAAAGACATGTTTTATATTTAAAAATAATAAAATAATGGTGTATTTGTAGATTTTAAAAAGGTGTCTCGAATATTGTGTTTAAATGTTGTTAATTAAGTAATAATATATTACATTGAAAATATATTTTAATGACAAAAAAAAATACAAAAAATCGGAATCGATCAGTTTTCTGAAAAATGTAAATCCAGACTTGTCTGATGTTGGTTAATTAAAAATATGTGTAGTAACCTTTATTTTTTTTTTATTATTGAAATTTTCTGAAAATATTGTTTAATGTAAATACTTTATAGTTAATATCGACAGATCTACTTATTTATATTTTAATATAGTAATTATTTTATAATTAATTAATTAACGAAGTGAGTTTTACATATTTCGAAAAAGTAACATGCCATGGGACTTTTTTATTGTCGTTGAAGTCATTTGTAGTTTATTGTATTTGTTTTTAAAATTATAACATCGATTATATATTCAATACATAATTTCGATTATATTATGTATATTACGACCTTTTTAGGTGATATTTAATATAATTAAATTTAAAAACACCCTTTTTTGAACTTTATATTTTCAAATATATCCAGAATCTAACATAACAACTAAATAATCTCAAGTTAACCTTATTAAATAAATAAAATAACATATAAAATAAGAAGTATGCATTTAATTACAATTTAAAAAATCAAAATCGAATCGACATTTTCTATATTTTTTTAATTATATAAAATATAACCCTCAAATCGAAAGAATATAAAGTTCCAAAATCAGTGTTTTTATATTAAATTATATCGAAAATAACTTAAAAAGATAATAAAAAAAAAGAAAAAAATGCGAAAAATATCAAAAGTTTAATTTAATAATAAATTAAATTACAACAAAATATTGAAAGTATGTATTATTATTATTTATAAATTTGGTGATTTTTAAACATAAATTACGTAAAAATAAAATAATAGAAAAATCAGATAAAAAAATTTAACTTAAAATAAAAAAAAATCTAAAAAACTAATTTTTAGAATACGATGAGCCGGATTTCTGAACAATTATTTCAATACCCTGATAAAGTTACAACATTTTGCAAGTAATATTTATTGCGAATATTTGATTAGAGTTTGTGGCATAAAAATTATGGTTATTTAGGCAAAAAAATATTAAAAATTCCGATAAATCGATTTAAAAAACAATTTATTTTGTATCTATGTGGAAAAAATAGGATTTTCACCGAAGTTTCATGTAATTCAATCTATGTCTCTACATTATTACGTTATTGGTAATATATAAAATGTTTCATTATAATTTGAATATAAATATTTTTTGCTATATATTTGTAATTACATATTTAAAAAAAACACCGTGGGTATTCAAATTTTCAATTACTTAATTTTATATTATTTGCAATTTCTATTCTAAACCGCTGAAATCTTAAGTAAATAATATATATTCGTGTTTGTGCAATTGTGCGTGTATGTATTATATTGAAAAAATGTATATATACTAAACAAAAGAATAAACACAATACGCTATATCCAAATGAAACGTTAGAAAATAACTGTCTCGTTTGTTTGCACACTTGAAGAAGCGCCGCGCATCGCTTCAAAGGCAGCGCTAGAACGATATGAAAATTAATGCTTTTCATCTTATATTTTTTTTTTTATATATAAACGTGTTTATATTTTTTTATTACTTATATAGACATATGAAATTCGGCTATTATTATCTTGGATGTTTTGTTATGAATGTTTTGATTAATGTGCAGTACCTGTTCGTTATGTCTGGAACACGCTGAGCAGGTGAGCAGCCTCATCAAGCACGCGCTATATGTGTAGCACACGATTTTTTGAATTGCTTGATTTCTCACCGTATCTTTGAATTAACGACGTGAGAATTAATATGATTATATTTGTTGTTTGTTTATCGAATAAAAGGCCTAAGCCATTCACTTTATTTTTATAGATAGTCAATACAATTAAATAAAACCTTTTTTTAAGTATATTTCATGCAAACCGTTTACATTGCATTCCCACCAAAGAAATAGGTTAATTATATGTTTGATCTTCATTTATCTACAAATGCATTTACATGTATGTGTAATGAAGAGATAAGCACATAAAATGCCATATTACTGTCTTACGGAATGTTGCTCCAGGTGAACCTCATTAAATATGAACATTTTATTGCGTGCCACCAGGTACTTGTTATTTTAAATGCATGTGGTAAGAAAAGCTGTTAGAGTATCATGATTTAGACTTTGCAAATTCATAATATATATAATACATAAAAATGAAATAGTATTTTGTAATATGAACATTATATATGAGCACGTTTTTTTTATGAAATACTGAAACCATCTTCAATTCGCTGGCATAAAACACGAATATATACATATTATATTTAAATAACAAGAAATTACAAAGTTATACAATATTATGCATTCACTCAACTTGCGTATTTAATACGGATTTGGAAATACTATAGCAATAAATGCATTTAAAAAAATACAAAACAAATTTATTTAAAACAGACACTTTAATATTTTAAGATCAATAAATATTTGAAACATCATTTTATTCTTTATTTTCAGGTCAGTCATGTAGTTTTCCCGGCTCTCCGGCACACAGTACAGTTGATTTCGCCGACGAATCCTTGGGAGATGGTGCGGTGGCATCGTATTCTTGCGAACGTGGTTTTGAATTACTCGGTCCTGCCCGACGTGTATGCGACAAAGGAAGCTGGGTTCCCGAGGGCATTCCATTCTGTGGTATGTTTATCTATTTGTATACAAATACATTTTATTTTCTATTTTTAATAATACCTATTCATTCAAAGTACATTTTTGCTTATTTAAGATAATATGAAACATATAATTTTTATGAACATAAACAAAAAATACGATAAAATAGTAATTTATATAAACTATATAATATAAATACACATTTATGTATGGCGCCAAATACTAAATAATGTATTTTTAATAATCTTAAGTCGTTGGTATATTTTAAATTACGATACAAATATACGTTCCGACAAAAATAATATAATAAAATATTTTAGACAAAGTATTAAATAGCATTTCTGTCAGTTAGCATGATTAATTATCTAGAAATGGGCTCATCTAATAATATTACATCTTAAAATTTATGACATATACAAAATGCTCGCGCACGCACTTCTACCATTTTCAATGATTCTCTTGTTTATTCTTATTATAGCTTATGTTTGCCATACCTTAAAAAACCCGCACGCAAAAAAGGTGCTTAACCAATATTATGAGTAATAATTCTATATGTACATAAATTCAGGGAGGTACACATATACATATACATTATACTTATACACACAGTAACACAAAAAAGCTATTGACCTCATAGTTGTGAATGCGACAAAAGCGGTGAGGCCGATGTGTGGAGGCTGTTTTCACATTCCGAATAATCAATATATTTTATACTTACATAAAACAGTAAAAAGGCTGCTCGCTAACCGAAATCATCGTAAAATTACATTTTTAGAACAATTAATATTGCATGTTTTACTTGCACAGAATCCAGTTAAACGTTCGCACACGTGCATTCATGAATCATTCGAGAGCGCGTTCGCAAGTATTCCAGTGACCCAGTTCAGTACGTATGCAAAGCCCTATAGTCCACAATTATGTATATACATATATATTTATATGTATTGTTAACCTTGTGCGATCGCTATACGCACTTTAATTATTCAAAGCAACATCCACAGAAAGACGAGAGGAATAACTGTGTTATCGTGTACAATGTGTGTATATATCACATCC
>JANSTU010031342.1:0-11995 GCA_027564075.1 Bolitophila hybrida
TATACATTATTCTGCATGTATACCAGAGTTATGTATATACTTTTATATACACCCTTGAACACAACAATTCCACCGCGCGCTAAATATGATTATCTCGACGTCTGTTTTGCGGTAGTCATTCTCGAAACCCATAACTAATGTATATAATATATTTATATATATAATATTATAATGTTATTCAGAATTTGTATTTGATACTCAAGAATGCGTATAATAACATTATTTAGATGTCCTGAATTCTTGCTTTTCCCATCAGTGCCGTTGAGGACATGCCTCAGCTATTGGAAAATAAATATGTATATGGAAACACAATTAAAACACATACACAGACACAAAAGCTGAACACTGCAAAATGCCTGAAATGTTTCCGACGAGCAAAGAGAGATGGCTGCCGTTTTTTCGGTCGGGCGGCACACATTCCATCACACTGATGGCAACCGTGCTATTTGAGGGCGCGCTCGCATATCCTTACATCCGCATACAATATCGCAATTGTTTGGCGGCACGAAAGCAGTGGTGGTGTGGCTGGTGGCGGCAACGGCTGCGTTTACACTGTGTTCAGCCGCCAAATTACCCTAAACATATATCTTCCTATCTTTGGCAATGTATAAGATTAATGATTTACGGGGCATTGGGCAAGCAATCGAACGTTTACGCTACGTCTATTAAACTTTTCTATATTAAAGGTATATTATATTATATATATTATGTTGTATATAGATAGACTGCGACGCAGACCTTTATAGATATATCCATTTTAACCTTGCCATCCATCCATCACTGGGCAAATTACGCAGACATACGTTCACAGTAGCCATTATTTCCTTGTTCCTGAAAGTGCTTATATACTCTGGGTGTAAGCCTATGCTCTCGTGCTGAGTGATTTATACAATATTCGTAGCTGCGTACAAAGACTGTGACTTTGTCTAAAGATACATA
This sequence comes from Bolitophila hybrida, assembly GCA_027564075.1. NCBI lineage: Eukaryota > Metazoa > Arthropoda > Insecta > Diptera > Mycetophilidae > Bolitophila > Bolitophila hybrida. The sequence continues at coordinate 940 of JANSTU010031342.1, forward strand.
GAATACAACATACTATACATAAACATAAATCCTTCCAAACTTATTATAGATGTAAATGTGCCAGTGTGTACTTGTGTGTGTGTGTGTGTGTTTGAGACATTGACAAAAGTTATGTTTATATACGTATATAATATTTTCCGACGTACGTATGCTGCAACGCATTTGTTCGATGTTTCCATAGCATCGCAATTAGAATATGGTTCATTTTGTGAGTCAGCGGAGAGTTCTCAGGAAAATACACTACAAATATCTCTTGAAGAACATTGTATATATACATATATACACAAAGTGATAACTTTCCTTTTTATGAAAATCCATTTCTTTGAAAATGTCAGATTTCAAAGAGCTATTTCTTCAAGTTTTTTAAATAACAAGAGATTTATAAAGTATGTATAAGTTTAGTCGGAAAGAGACGACAAGGATTTTAATTAAAAAATGGAATTAGAATTTTATGTTGTTTATTAAAATGTAAGGATTGATTTTAACGTATATGCTTCGTGTTTTGTGTGGTCAGACTTTTTACCCACTTAAATTACAAAATCTAAAATATTTGTAAACATTTCCCTTCGCCGCTTCGAAGGTTTTGGACTGGGTGCCAAAGCTCCCCTAATAGTATTTGGACAAACTCTTCAGAGTAAATCGAAAACTGTTTCTATGGCCTTGTGGTTTGTCGATAATATGTTAGGCAAATGTTTAAATTTAATGAATGCAATATGACAAATCAGAACACCAAAAATGCCAATATTGTAAGCAATGATGGCATATTAATTATTTTTTATAGTTCCTATAATAAGAATTATATCGATAATGAGGAACTTGGCGTCGTCAGTATCTAGAAAAACGAAACTCTACTGTCTTATAATTGATTTGCATGAAAAACTACCCAAAACTTATTTTCTATAAAAAAAGAAGAAGAAAAATATAGAAAGACTGACCAATAGTATTATCAAGCTATAGTATTACTTTTTTTTAAATATACAGAAACATTACGGCAATCTGAAGACAGCATTAAATATAAGCATAACTGGCTAATATTTAAGTACCTTCTGGCCAATCTTTGAATAAAATATTGATGATTGATGATATTAATTGATTTTTATTCTATTTCTATTTCGTAATGAAGCTAGCCCACATAAATTTTAATATCCCTTGAAAAACATACAATTATCCATCCCACACAACACGAACACTCAATGATCCAACAAAATCACCCTAAAACCCTAAAACACTCTGCACAATTAATTGTACACCGAAATCCATTTCCATTTATCATGTATTTATCTCGAGATTATTTGGCTTTTATAAACATAAGATCCACACACCCACACCTGACCTTTACACTCATACACTGAATATGTCTCATTTATATACATGTTTATCTGGCACATGTGATCAATTCCAGATATCGTCGCCTCATTCTTAACACAAGACACACACACACATATGTATATAAACTGACTCAATAATAACGCTCGCATGAAGTCGTCAAACTTACGACACATTGAGTTCTCCGTACACGCGATATTCATAACAAAAGAAAAGCGGCAGCGAAGAGATCCATCTTATGGTATATTTGTATAGGTATAAAGCATTTGCTTGCGCTAAGGATCCTCTGGATTAAATATATCGCATGTGTGTGTTGGTAAGCGAGAACGAACTCGTACATGTGGAAATAAAATATTGAAAATAAATAGTAAATACACACCGAATATTTATCGATTGTCGTTTTTATATATTATTCGTTTGTGTGTCGGTGTTATATAAGAAAACGTTTTCGGTTTTCCTGACATGAAAATGGGTGCACAGATAAACATAAGTAGTATATATGACACACATATCTAAGCTCCTCATTGATCTCTTCTCTGATCGAACTCACCATCTTTTCGATTCGCGCGTATTTGTTTGTCGTATTTGCGATGCCTGCGCTCCGAGCCTGCTCCTATACTCTGAAATGCAAGCGAGAGGCTGGCATTAAACGGGATTTTAGCAATTTTGGGTGTTGGAATGTTTTTCGGGTATACACTCTTGTGTTGTTTTGTATATATGTTTGTGTGTGTGTGTGCATGAAAAATGGGACGCCGAGCGTTTTTCTTCCGTGCCACCGAATACAAATAGGAAATAAATATAAGTTAGGCATCGCCCGTTCAGAGACTTGCAATAATAGGCCAAGGATCAGGTTTTAAAGCACACCCAAAATATAGTGATTTGAATATTTAAATTTTGTGCGGGTGCCCACAAAAGTTTGTCTTCCTAGTATATACTTTTACATGTAGTCGGGGAGAGGGTACAGAGGACGACCTATAGCTGAAGAACCGTAACGTGTTTGGAAATAATAATTATTACGAGATTCATAAAAGTTTTTCGGGAACAATTTTGTGCCTGGCTTTTATGGTGCGATGAACACGACGCAGAGTGAAAGTTTATAATGAATCTTAAACGCGGTTGTTAGGATTCTCTCGTGATGCGGTTATAAACTTTAAAAACATTTACCAAAAAACCAGGTCGCCATTGTTATTACACTTGAATTAAACTTTCTTGTTTTTGTACAAATTATAATTACTTTCAGTTGTCTAATTCAATGACTTTTGCATAGTCTATTATTTTATATGAACCTTTAAGATCTTTAAAAGTTATCAGTGGCCTCACTTAACGCCATTCACCAAAGAATATATATTTAAACTTAATTATAAAGTCACTACTCCGGAGTACATTAATCGCAGACGCTGAAACTATACTTTGGCTTCGCACACAAATTCAATTAAAAACACCTTTATTCTAATCCCTTCATCTGCGTAATTTTTAATTAACACTCTCTCTATATAAATGCCTTTCTTCTCGTTTCAGCTAATGCTAACCGGACTGTGCATAATGAGTTTGGCAAGGCGTCAGAATCGTTACAGCTATTTGGTAAGTTTTCGTGGGTGCACACTCTTAAACACACTCACACACACACACACACACACACACACACACACACACACACACACACACACACACACACACACACACACACACACACTCACGTACACAAACTCACACGCGCCTCGGTATACGTGCGGTGTTCTCGATTTAATATCGGGTCTAATCCTTTTTAATTAGATAAACGTCGCGTCGTCGTCTACGTTGTGGTGCATATGTATAACATTTACGTATGTGTGAGTATTTGGTTGTGTACGTGCGGTGGCCTTTAGCACTATTTACCCTGTATACTAATCCCGTTTTCTCTCCTTTTAAACACACACACACACATACATACATATATAGATTAAACTATCTGGAGCGTGCGGCTTGGCATCGGCGCTGACATGTGCTCTGGTTACAGTCACCACAACTGTTCTGCATATGAGTCGGCTTCAGTCGCTCAAGGAGTGTGAGTACACCAAGAAAACGCGGACGTGTACGTGCTACCCCAATGTGAATGAACCCCATCAACAGTCAGACGATGGCAATGACGAGAGTGAGTATTTTCTTCTGATTTACTCTGTACACAGTAATATTAAGATGTATATATATATACATATATATTTATTTATATGTATATATATATTTGTGCTCATTTCTTGCCACTATGTAGCCTAGAGACCGGAAGTTGGCACTGTGTACCATATAGGCATCCGCATTAAATTACGTTTATATGCTAAACAGATTTGTCAACGTAGCGCGTACAGTGATATTATCTTCCGCACGATTTCCGAGCTTCTCGATCAAAACAAAATCCTGTACTTTGTCGTCACAAGTAAATTGGTTTCCTTGTATATACACCATACGTTATATACAGCTGTCTAGCTACTCTTTTCCGATTTATATTTTCCTGCAATTTCATACAGTGCTCGCAGCATCTGGTGTTGTTTTTTTGGACGCGGTAATTCTACGAACAAATATTTATACAGGACTTTTCTTCTCAAGTGCTCACAGAAAGGTCGTTTATTCATATATATATATATATATATATATATATATATTTACTGTTAAACACACAGAGAAAATCCTGTCGCACAGAACGAATGGATGGACCTGGGATTGTATGTACTAGGAAATTTTTAAAACATCGATTTAACGATGGTTTGCGTATTAGCTGATTGATGAATTGAATTGCAATTTATTGATTTTTGCCTGGGGTTTTGTATAGTAAATATATATACTTATTTATATCTTGAAACCTTCCCAATCAGCATCATTACAGGCCTGAGTTGCCATGACATTTAAACAAACTTAAGTTTAGTCTGGTTTGGGAGTCGGGCAAGTTTGGCTATACCTATCTCTTAATTATAGATTTTGTTACCAGTATGCTGACAACTTGAAAACATTTTTTGATTATGGGTGTGTACTTACTATGTCACCTATATCATATTTAGATGGTGCGAGATTGTCCTCCATAATTAGTACCAACTCCCCAATAGTTAGGATGTCTTCCTTTGTTTGCTACTCTTTCGTTGTTGTGAGGTATGCAGGTATTATGAGGACCACCGACTCATCGTATACTCCGGTCGATTGTTAACACACGCCTCAACAGGGCTGAGAAATTTTACCATCTCTTCAAACGTCAGGGTCTCCTATAATTCTCCGGATATGGTGTTTCACTGATTTACGATCATCGAAGAAGAAGTGTTGCGAAAGCGCCGGACTGAAATGCCAATTGTTCCCATAGACGCCAGATCTACCAGTAATGTAAGAATGTAGCGGCTGAACCAACAAAATTAGTGGCATTGTCATCACGCGTCATCACAACGTGAAGCAACCTTTTTTTGCTGGAAACACAATTTCCCAACAGCAAGGTTGTTGTTGTTGTTGTATTCCCTAAACCCGGTCGGACCGTATATACGACCGTTAAGTCCTTCAGATCCATAGGTCTTAGTTTTATTGTTATATTTATATATATTATTATTTATATATAAGTTATATTATACTCAATAAATTTTTGCACCAATCGCATGATGGCCCTAAATATAAACTTCAGTGGCAAATGTAGACTGCAGACTATGCATATGTATTTGGTAATAGGTACTGACAGATCGTCAGATTTTTTATCAAACCTCTCTCTCTCTCTCTCTTCAAAAAAACACCTCTTTTCACGTTTAAAAAAAAAACAAAAACTTTTTTTTAACTGCATAATAATATTTTACCGCCGGAAAGAGATGGGTTATTATTATTAGGACAATCTTACTGATTTAAACTGCTACATTCGAATAAAACTTAAGACTGGTTATATTTAAAAGATATCTACTATTGCAGAGATCTGTATTTCCATTCCTATCAATTATTTTCAATCCCAAGAGTTTTTCGGATACTGAATACTATCAGCCATTCCCATAAGTTGTTTTCTCTAAAACTATATTTAAAAAGGTTTCGGATACGGACTATCCGCCATCATTATCATTTTGATATTTTTTTAAAAAAATATTTTATTACGAAATGCATAAACTTCCCTGTCCTTTGAGATAAATAATTTTTAAATATGCATTCATAGAGCATTCAATTTTATTGTTTGATTTACAAGAAATGTTACAATTCAAATAAAAAAAAAACATTTAATGAATACTGAGATGTGCGTCCGTACTTTTAGAATGTTACTCGAAACACTTATTAAATCTAAATAACAATTTATTTTTCTGTTTTCAGTGGCCGTCCGGTTTGTCTTCGACTCCTCAGACGAATGCACCATTGTTCACAGTGCTCTTTACTCGTGCCTCAGAGCTATCTTTGGCCTATCCGTTGCCGGTGTTCTAGTAGCAGTGTTCAGCTGTATGCTAGTTTATCAGTTACTAAGCCACGAGCGCAAGAAAATGTACTGGGAACAATTAGAACTGCGCTGTCGGTCTTTGTACGCAGGACCTCAACAACCACCACAAGTTTCTGCGGCACCAGCTCTCATGGGTACACCCAGAGGTGGTGCCTGTCGATGTTGTGAACAATGCCATTCACATCGTACGGCAGCTGCTATGCCAGCCGCCTATCCTTGGGACGGTGGTGATACACGATTCTGGACACCGGCACCAGGACATGGTGGTAATTTCTATTCACCAAATCCAGGTGGTGATGATCATATGGGCGGTGTTGTTACACGACCAATTGGACAGGGAGCACAACGAAACCAAAGACCCGGTTGGAGCTGGCCACGTCTGCCATGGCAGCGTAATGAAACATCACGTTTCCGTCAGACACCGTCCAGCCCAGACTCACAGTACGGTTTTTCAAATCAAACCAATGGTGTTCTGGACAATCAGAGTATGCAACAACAAGTTTCCCAAGGTGGTTACACAGTTATCGGTGGTCCACCACATTACGGTGTCTGGGGACCACCTCCACCCTACAGTGATCCAAACAGTCCTGCCCGACGTGGACGATACCAGTACATTCATCCGGCACAGTGTCAACAGCTTATGGAACACAATATAACAGCTGCACAGCATCAACAGGCAAATATGACAGTGCTTGAATGTCATCAGCATAACTCCTCCACGGACAGTCATTCCATGGAACCGTTCTGTTCACAGCAACAGCAACAAGTATTAACACATCCCCATAGAGTACCAGCTAAACGACAGAATGTATTTAAGTCTAAGGATAACTACGAAAATGCACCATCGGACAGTGATGGAGGTCCTCGAGATAGATTTTCAAATACACTGCCTGTACGCAAAACAAAGAAACGTGTCGAGATCGGTGCTAAGAGCATAGGTCCCAATAACAACCAGTCTACGTCACGCGTAAACGTTCAGAATGTATTCACTCCACAGCAATCTGAAATGGATCATCCACAGCAACACTTCCAACGTGATCAAAACGATCCGAGCACAAGTAATGCATTGAATCTCTCTACACACAGTGTCCTGCAGTCAATCAAACATAAACGATCGAAAGCCGGTGTTGAGAACTCTGCTTTTATGTCTGTAGAAGCTATCGAGAATGCAGATGGTAAGACACTTGGAGAACCTACCGAATCAGAAGTTTACTTTGCAGATGTCAGTAGCTGTTGCAACATATCCGTCAAAAATGACAGTTTCTACGAGGACACAAATCAACGGAGAATGGATAAGTTTAGCAAGGAAGAGAACGAAGACTACCTGGTGCAGAGATTTGGAAAACGTGAGGCATCCATACGAAGTCGTTTACCGTTTCCACAACAGTTGATACCCGAAGACTACACGGACAAAGCAATAGGTCCTCCAGCTGTGGCACCACGACCATCGCTACTAATGAATAAGGAACAATCACGCCAGAGCATGTGTTCCGTTGAGTCCGGTGAAAAGACTGACTACACCGATCTGTCACCGGCAACACCATGCTCGGGCTTTGGTCCAAACTATACCATCGATGAACACGATGAATCCAATTCATACTCCTCAAATGCTGCGGCTAGTCTGCAATTCTCAAATGCTTTCAAACAGTCCGACTTCGGTGAACCAACAAATTCAAACTTTGTCGCTTCTTTTCCATACTCATGCAATGAACAAAGCCAGGAAGCACATCGTAGATCAACAAAGAATCTGCAGGATATCTACCTTGCTCCAGATGCACAATACGAGGTGATCAAAGATAACAGTAGCTGCATGCCAGCCAATTCGAGTACCAATGGTCAATTTGACTCAAGTGCCACCATGAACTATGATCAGGATTTGTCGTCGTACAGCGCTCAATCTAGTCATCATCAGCACTTTCACGCTAGTGCCGTCAAACCGATGCCAAAATCGCCAAAGAAACAACAGTCGTCATCCGCGTCTGTCATCAACAATAAACGACAAAGTCTCCAGCTGGGTACCAACATCAGTGCCATCATTCAGAATCTAGGTGGTAGTGATGCAGGTCTTCTGTATCCAGACAATCGTAGAGAATCTTCGACCGAAACTATGCTGGCCGATGCCCAACTGGACTGTCCATCAATGAGTAGTGCTACTGGCAAGAACATGAAGACAAAATCTTCCTCGGATAATGAGTGGTCAGATCACAGTGATCGGAGACTGTGAAATGAAGTTTTTGTCTAATAATATTATAGGTTTTAATTACATAAACTAAGTAGACTGTATAAATTGTCACTAATCTAGAAAACAAAATGTATGTGTTATTAAACCCAATTTCCGTACAAATTCAACAGGCATATTGCCCGCAGTTACGTTCACACGTCATCCCCATCAAATACCGATAATTATTTTTTAATTACCTACTTTAATCTGGCAATTGCAATCATCCACCATCAGTGTGTTTGTCCGTGTATAGCCCGTATGGCCTTTCGAGTATAAAACATCCCCCATTTCGGAATCAATCTACCCCAACCCTTGCGTCAGCCGCATACGTTTTATGTTTGTGTTGTTCGCCGCTTCGTTGTGTCTCCACGCGCGGCACTGCTTATGTATACAGTCTCATTACTAAATGTCCCCCAGAGTCATGTTCATCAACCCCATCATATGCGCCCACTTGACTTCGGTTCTATAGCTATATATAGGCGTGTATATTTATATATGTATGCGTGTACTGTCTATAAACGCGAGCGCATGTATTTGTACACGAATTGAACAAGGCATTTCGTAATGCAAATAATGTCAAAGTGGAGCTTAATTAACAAAATAGGCCCACAGCCGCCCTTCCGCCCGTACTGAATTTGCATAGAATAAGTATCACTATATGTGCTATATACATATATATGGTATGTTCATATCTATACACACTTCAAGTGGATTTATTCGCGGGCAACGCTCTACACATACACACACACACACACGCTGAAGCGCATACACATACATTATACAATGTTGTACATTATAATAAATTGTTAATCCCGCAGAGGACCCTTGTAGTTGAACCGGCCTACAAACACACACAAATACATTTACAGAGCCGAAAACATACCCCATTCGTCTAGAACACACACACACACATACAAAGAGACTTCTTAAAACGTGTATTATACGACTATTATATGGTAAAACATCAAGATTAATTCCAAACAAAATGTTAATTATATTATAAATTATATTATAAAGTTAGAAATTATATTACTTCCAAATTATATATGAAAGTGGCAACCCCTTAGATAATAATTAGAGTGAATGCGTACGCGTACACAAAATTAGTGAATAAGTATAAGAATTATATATATTATATAGATAATTGTTACTCATCATCACAGAGAAGGAGTCAAGATGAAGATTTTTGTTAAAATAAAGATAAGTTGTTGCGAGAGTTCGCAGTGGACAATAAGTGAACTAGAAATTACAGAAGAAAAAAATGTATTGAAGGACTTTTTTTCGTAGATGTTGTGTACAGTGAATGTTTTTAGAGCATATGAATATTTATGTATTTGATCATAATTATATATATTACAGTAATGTAAATGATTAAAGTAAACAACAACAAAAAAGTTCAAATTATATATGTTAAATTCCCGTTACCATATCTCATTAATATGCGCGGACAAAAGATGTTTCAATGTATGGACAAATCATAATAAACAGACTTACGCAATGAAAATATTACAAGTTGTTCCTTTAAGTGGATTTCTTTATTTATATAGAAAACAGGTAAGCTTTTCGATTAACTTAAGTTTCAAGTATACCTATTTATACATAAAGCAATTTTAAAACTCAATATCTTTCCCAAGAATAAGACTAGGCGCAAAAATATAAAAAAAATATTTTATTCCACAATATTTTTCTTATGTATTTGGCCCGCTAAAATTGAAAATAGCAATACATACATAGGATAGGATATTGAAATATGATTTTTTGAATAAAAAAGAAAAAACTCGAATGTAGTCCCACATTATTGAACATATCTCAAGTTAGAAGTAACTGATGTGGTTAGATAATATAACAGGTAATTAAATTATTTACATTTACTGTTAATACTGTTACTATTTATTTACTGTTAGGGAAGATCTATGGAAAAATCACGAAATTATGGATAATTGAGTGAATGTATCAAAGTTCGCCATTTTACTTTTTTCTGGGTTTTTAATAACTAGTCCTTCTTTTCATCTCACTCTATTCTCGATTCGCATGTTGGGATAGTGGCGCTATATAATCGCATCTTTACATACATTGTAAACCCGTGTCGAGAAGAAAAGGAATTAGGGAATATAATTAATCATGTCTTGTGTATACCAGGGCCAACAACACTTAAACTTTTAAAATTAACAAGAGAACGCGAGTTCTGATTGTTATTTATGAATGCAAAAGAAAGGCTTTGAAAAACCATTCTTATCTATCATCTCAAGAATTATGAATATCAAAAGAAATCCGTTTTCTGACCCAAATTGAATTGAACGATTTGTTGAGGATACATTATTATCATCCAATGAGTAGGCAGCCGGGAATTTATTTCGGTTGTTTGCTTCAACTATATAGTTACAATGCTATTATTCTTAATTCGCTCATGAATTATGCAAAAATCGGTATGAAATAATTTTGTTAATTATTTTTGTATATTTTCTAATGCATGCCTCTCATTTTTGACATTCTTTCAATAGACGCAAACATGTCATTGAAGCTCCATATCTTATATTCTTACTTGGATTTTCCACACGAACCATGGTAACATCAGCGAAGAACACGGTGAACGTTTTCAGCAATAAATAAAATCCATGGAGCGACGTAATCAAGGATTCTGGAATGAAAATATGATGGGAAATTATATTTGATTAACATAAGTGAATCCAGAAAACTATAACAACAGAGCTTCCTCTGAATAATTTTTAATATATCCATAATTATTATAATAATTGATTAAATATGAATTCAAATATTAATGGAATGAAATTTGTAGCGCAAGAAAATGTACAAAATAATTAACAATGCAATTTTCTGCTCTTTCTATCATTTCTAATTTATTTATTGATTTATCGACTTAAATTTTACCAAAAAATATATTTTCGCCTTTTTTCTATAATTCGTGCCATCTGTCATTTGTTTGGTGTGTAAACAACGAATTTTGTGAACGGTTTCTCGCTGTCAAAACGTAATTTGCTGGAAGCATTGTTATTCTGGTTCAACTTGAAGAAAAACACGACCGAGGCTCATCAAATGTTGCATACAGCTTACGGCGACGCTGCTCCATCAATTTC
>JANSTU010031353.1:0-11995 GCA_027564075.1 Bolitophila hybrida
TATACATGTATCGTGCTCTCTTGAGCGATCTTATAACTTCAATATAAAAAGTTGTTTTGCAGCTCTGAGCGCGTTCGAGCCATTCTGGTTTTAGCGGAAATGCAATTATATGAATATGTGCGCGAATCGTCAAGAACCTTTTCTGCACTCAAAACGTGTAGATGCTTCTTAGCGGCGTAAAGCACAAACCTGCATTATTCTTATTTTTCATTAGCCCAAAAATTAACTCTGAATAAAAAAACAAATAGTTACAAAAAATTTTTTTTATTCATATTTCATTTTTTATTATACAAATTCTTTGGAATACTAATTTATTTTGTATTTTTATTGTAAACAATTTAAAAAAAAAATGTGTACAATATTTAATTCAAAAAATACATTTCATTTATATAAAATATAATCATATCATTTTTAAGAAAGTTGCACACACCCACACTCATTTATTTGCAGACATACATTAAATATGATTTCAATGGAATGCGCGCGATGCGCCCACTCACCAAATTCTCAAGTGATCATCGAGCACGCGTCGTCGGTCGCCACTGATCGAACGATTACGATCGCGGAACAACCTCACGCGAAGTCAGCTTAGGTGATAATTAGATTCAGTTTTTGCTACAAAGATATTGAGTCTTGATAAAAGCATAAGAAATGTATTTATATATATTCGTTAAATATTTAAATACATTTTAACATTTAAAATTATATAAATCATAATTTTTCAATAAAATTTTTACTATAAAAGATAAAGCACAAAAAATAATATAACAATAAACGCAAACACATCAAAATGAAAGTATTGTTGTATATAAACTGTTGAATGCTATACATTATTTATTGTACAACTCTGTCCGCAGTTAAAAGTCCCGTCAAAATAAGCTGCCATTGAGGTGTGTTAGACAGGCGCCTTAAGATCTCATCCAAATATGGTAAGAACAACTTAAAGGTATTATATGTGGTGAGCACACGCGTGCGCATTACACAACCAGCGCGCGTATCTTTAAAGTTACAAATACAGCAACGCTCTCGCGCCTTTTTTTAAAAATGTTTCTTGGCACGCGCAATACATATATATGTGTTTGTGCTGTATGTCTTCTTGCCACAAATCCGAATAATTAGCATAATCTGGTATTTTATGATGGTAGACGTCGAAAAGTCACCGAGTGAACATTAATTTTAGATTTAATATTTCGATGGGACACTTGCGACGCAATTTTATATATATTCAGTCAATGACCACGGTGCGGTTTCATGCAAAGAATACCAAATTTGAATTATAGATAAATATGTATAATATAATAAATATGTATTTTATTTTAATTCTGTAACAAGTTCAAACAATACGGGAATTAAAAATTTTGAATAGAATGTTTTTTTATATAAATAATATTTTTAAGTATACATAAATATTTACAAATTTATTTGTTTGAATAATTTGAATTATTTCAGAAATATTATGCACGGAAATCAATTAAAATTATTTTCTCCGCATCTTGTGAAGCGATCATTTTGAAATATTATACACGTATTTTCGATATGATTTTTTATTTCGACATTTACAACTCTTTTTATAAACCAGTCTTTTGCACAATTTTTTTTAAAAAAATCTTTCTTTCAAAACTTAATACTTATCAGAATATTTGTTATTGTTTTTATATCCAAATAAAACTATATATATAAATTAAAATAAGTGTTTAATAAATAATACATTTTATGACGACAATCGACAACAAATAATGCTTAGCAAGTGTTCTGTTTAAAAAAGCTTAAAAATACATTTACTTCATTTTAAATTATGATTGATTACCAGACATTTGATAAATACGAGTAGAACCCATATGCTTCTTATTTATTTAAAATAGTCTATGATATATATGTATCATATAGTATATCATTTATATATTTTTAAAAGATAACATAGCGTAATATTTATTTTGAACAACACAAACATGTGTGAGTGTGCTGACCGAATAAACAGACGTTTTTATATATGCTCGCCTCAAAGCTTTTATGGCCAAGTCATCCCTTTGTGTGTTACCATTGATTTGGAGGTCTGCGTGTGTACACTTTCGCATAACCTCTATACCCTGTTACTCTCTGTATATGTATAATTGTATATATATATATGTGTGTGTGTGTGTGTGTTACAGCCATACAAATATACGTATATGTGTTTGTATGTAAACATATGCCCTGTTTTCCGATGTATACACATTTATATTCTCTGTATATTTGTGTGCTTGATTGCAGCCTAGGATTTAGCCTCTTCGAGTATGTCACTACGTGGTGCATTGCTTCCAGCTTCATTCATGCGATAAAACATACATTATGTATATGGTGTATAAGTATATAGTATTAGTATATCTAGTATTTGTGTACGAAACGATTGTGTATGTGTATGTATGTAAACTTATGAACTATACGTTATAATGGTGGCCGATGATAGCGCAAACACAAGGCATCTTCTCTACTGAGACTGGCTAAGGTAGAGCGCGTATATACGTAATGGCATATAGCTTAGCGACAAAACAAAAGCTCCGTAATAGGTATGTGGGTGTGTGTATGTATAATGCAGATGTGTGAGTTAGAGCGTGTGTGTGTCCCGTTGGAAGGTATTGCATTTTCTATATACTGTTCTTGTGCAGCCAAGATCCAAATAACGGTGCTTAAGGGTCGTTGAAAGCACGGATTTCAGCTAGATATAGCGAAAATGATCCAAATTGAAATGCTTTGTTCAAGATAAACAGATAGTTCTAATTATCCTGGAATATACATGTATAATTGTATGATATAAGGATTTACTAATCAACAAAATGTGAGAATGTAAATGTGTAAGTGTGTGGTATACTATAACTGTAAATGCACATTCAACTTGCACAAGAATACAGGAATATCCGGTCTATTGCGGAAATTGATCTGCAGAGCTCACATCAAGAATAGAGAATGTTGATTTACACAGTTGTTATTCTTGACATATAACACATTATTATACTACAATATACTAACACCTACACCCATACCAAAATATAACAAAAGTTTATGAAAAGCAAGGTGAATATAATTTATAATTGAGTCGACTCGCACATAAACAATTACAATTATACATTGTGCTCAAAGTTTGAGTCGGAAATATCTGTATATCCTAGCGGTGAAGCAGACGAATGTCAAAACTCAATTTCATATAAAATGTACAATTGCATATAATAATCATATTACATTAATAATATACTTCATCGAAAACCAACAAAGACGTTATTAATGAAAATTTTGCTAAAAGCTTGCGGAAAAACAAAAGCACAAAAAGGAGAAAAAACACGTGCCCACAGTTATATACCCTCATACACACACATACACTTCCAATTGGAATTGAATTGTGTTCGTTTGCGTGTACACAAACAAATCACAATGCCATGCCGCTCTATTCATTATAAAAAATAACCTTTTTATTGCGTACGTGGTGTATTAATGTTTTATGTGTGTACGTACATGTGATTTCATTCATACATTTATTGTGTCATTAAAATGTCGAGTGCAGTTACAGTGCATTATACATATGTACGTACACATTTTCAAACATTTTCATCTACTATCTATCTTTTGACTGTTTCTGTACATGTGGTTGTGTCTGTTTTTTCTGCATATATAAATATATTCAAATACATATATTATATATATATATACATATATATATATATAGATATATATATATATATATAAAAACACTCTTATTGTATAGCATACACAATTGCGACACGATTCGGAAGTGTAGTGTGAATAATTTACGCACACACTTTGATTTGAGTATATATACAGGTGGAGCACACAGCATGTGAATAATTGGAGCTCGATATTTTTATTTCCCAATGTGTGCATAGCATTTTTTATGTATTGAAGCTAAATCAATATTTGTATATATTATTTATACTGGAAATGCTGTTCGAAATTTAAACAAACAATTGACTGCATTTCAAAATAAACATTAATAAATATATAATGTAATTTTAAGAAAATCAATTTTCTTTTTTAATATACACATAAAAGATTTTAATGTATGCATTTGTACAAATTTGTATTGAATTGGATTTTTATTTTTATAGGAATAATTCTTGGAAAACGCAATCCGAAAAATCAATAAAACAGACTATCTGATCTCAATGAACAATTATTTTGTTTCAGTCGCTCTCCGGAGTCGTTTTTCATAAACTTATATTTATACACAAGTGTGGGTATATAGAAAAGGAACTTATAAATCTAAATCTACTAAAAACTACCAAATCCTATAGCTGCAAGTTCCTATATTGCACTTCAGATTTGTCTTTATAAAACAATCGTTGGTCATGGAATATTCTTCGACGCAATCGTCCACGTCGTTACTGTCAACATCCGGCTCGACTTCAGCTACGAGTTCAGGCTTCGCATCTGAAACATCATCTTCAACCATAAGAATTGGTACAATTATTGTTCGATTTTCTGGAGAGTAATTTTAGCAAGCACAACATCGACAAATCGTTTTTCTTGATGTTTGGATCGTCGCCTTTTTGCGATGACGCTGAAGTGTTTATTAAATTAATAATTTTTAAAAACAATGTTAAAAGTACTTTTTTATTTTGTTTAATTTGTTTAAATTTATTTTTTTAGCCTCCGTGGTCACAAGGGATCAAATTGACCCCAACCTCAACTTTAGCTAGAATTACTATAAGTTCTTGGCGCGCGAGAAGACTGGCCTGCCCTCTAACGATGCTTTGGGGTTTCCTTTACGAGAAAATGGCAGATTTTCCAGTAAAAATATCTCAAAAGTATCTCCGTAAGATTTTATGAAAAAATATTAAAAATTGCCAGAGTTATGATTTTGTAAATAAAAAAATATTTGTTAATATTTTTCGACATTTTTAAAATTTATTTAAAAAAAGTCGATGATACACTCATGTTTATATTTATTTTATTAACAGTTAGTATCCAAGTGCAGACATGAAATTTTCATGTATTTATGGCTGTGTATTTTCACGAACACGTCAAGATCCATTAAAAGGAAGTTAATGTTGCCGAGATGTGCTTAGTTCAATCGTAATTCCGATACATCTAATAAAACCCTAAAATATTTTGAAACCTCTGTATAAAATTTAAAAAACCATTTTTTTAGAGGAGGCCTGAACCAAATATTATTATAGACCAATTTTTGTTGGTCTATATGAGTGGGGTTACATTTCTACTAAATAAAACGTTTAATAATTTGTTATTAAAATATATAATATTTAATATTTTTAAAATAAATAGTATGCAAATCGTGGGAAAGCAGCTGCCCTGCTATCGGTATTTTTGTAGAATATTAAAACAAAAAATAAACAAAACGGGCATGGTAAAATTTATTGAGTTACGAAAAAATTCCATGTCACAAAACAAAAGTTTATATCCTATAATGCCGGCTGGACACGGAACTCAAAGCATTTTATTTTATGTTTTATATGCTCTGTCCAACTGACTCAAAAATAAAATTTTTGCTATAATTTACATCAAAGGAATTGCAACGGTTTTTTATTTGCTGTTTATGTGGAATGTTTTAAAACATTTTAACGAGGTATTTTTTTATTATTTAAAACAGAAATCAAATAAAATCACAATGTTATTTCAATGTTTACAGTTATGTAGGCTGCATTTATATCTTAAACTTAGGCAGAGTACACACACATATATGCATATTCATTTTCAAATAGTATGCTACATTTAAATGCGCGTATATGCACTTTGTGTTCATTTAATAGTTCAATTCACACCGACACCGGCAGCGTCCCACAAAACGATCAGTTACACAAACCACATATGGTATGCCCCCGCATGCGAACGGGCACCCGAACACCGTGCGTATGACACTGACAAATGTGCGGGCAAAACTGAATATCCATCCTAAAACTCGGTTCAAATTAGTGCCATTATAATTGCACACCTTTGCGCGTTTATATTCATTATAATTTCCAAAAATTGACGCTTGCAATCTCCGGGAAGTTTGTATGAACTGTAATTGGTGTAATTCATATATGCAGTTATGCACCATTGCACATATGCAGCCTTTGATGTGGTTTTTATTATCAATCGGAGCACAATTAGAAATTGTGTGTTAGAGAGAGTATATTTATGTATCTGTATTCTGTTAAATCCAACATATAGTTTCAAAATCATCTATTTTTTATTTTAAAACCAGAATACATATTCAAAAATGGATTTAGTTAGCTTCGCTAATTTATATTCATTGATTATATATGTATATACTTATTATTCCTACAGGACTTTATAAATTTTTATATTACAAAAATTGTTGCATTAAAGCTTATATTTAGTGTCATCTTTATTACGCAAAAGGTCATACTCGTATTTTGTCAAGTAAGGCTTTTGTAATAAATCTACATTTCTATTAATTATCGATTTAGAGCAAATTGATGTTCGTCCATTTTTGGTGCCCCCATTGTGGTACAATAGAGAGATTTTTTTTTAAATTAAAATTTAATATATATATATATATATATATAATATAATATATGCATATAACAAATATGACACCTTTTGAATTTTAATTTCCATATTCATTAATTTTGTATGCAATATTTTTTTTACATTAGAGTTTTAGTTTTTTTTAGAATTGGTTTTATTTGGAATTAACTATAAATTGGACAATTTAATTATTTAATATATTTTATTTAATATTGCATATGATAATAATATTTGTATGTGATTTTTTATTGCACTTTTGGTTTTTATTAAATTCGATAAAATACTAAATGTATTCACAATATGCATTAATTTCTCCTTTTTGTAAAATGGTATCACTACTGTAGAGCGTATGCTATGTGCGCGCGCATAACTCAACTCCTGATACGGATCAACGTTTGCAATAAAGTGGAAAGATCCCAAAAAAAATGTTGTGGTATACCGCCTGAGGGCAGTAAAAATCATATACAAATGCGATATTACAGCATACCGACCGAATTATTTATTAATGCAACTCAGTATGTATACTATATTATAGACACAGAGTGTGTGTATCATATAATTATTATTATTTTGGGTTGTGCGTGTTTCTGCGTTACGCGCGCGCGAATTTTAACGGTCAAAGCGCGCGCTGTTCTCCGCACCAAAAAACCGCAACCGTTGCAAATGTACGAGTATTATATTTTTTGTGAGCGCCTGCCCATTATTTCAGAGAATAATTTGTTTATTAGTGTTATATAACAGGTTTGGCTGGATGGTCTTGTTTGTTTGTTGGGATGCTGTGTACGGTGGAAAATTGGTTGTGTGGGACGCAATGTGCGGTTTTACCTTGTGCGCTTGTATATGGCTTCAGCGTAAATTAGGTTAGATTGGATGTACTTTTGGGATTAAAATATGAACACAAAAAAAAGTAAGAGGATTATTTTATGAACTCTCGAAACGTTGTTTTTCTGACCACAATCTAGATGTGCTTGAAATTGTGCATTAGTTTAGTTTTGATTAAATTTTTACACACCTTTATCTTTTAAATATAAAAACAAAAATTATACACATGACAAATAAGCAAAAAAAATAAAAATAAAATATAGATTATCGAGCTACCCTTCGCCTTTATTCAAATCACTATGCACTAGTGTATTTTTTGAAAGTTTTTTTTAAACTCCCTTATGAACGAATAAACGTTTATGCAAAAAATGATGGGAAGTATGATTTTATTTGGAAACATAACATTAATAGATTTATTGGATAGGCAGGCCTCGCGCTGCCTTGGTGGCCGTACTCAGCCATTTTAAACTATTCAACTGAACAGATTTGTTCGAGAATTTCTAGGCATTTTTGAACATTCAGCATTCTACCATAAATGATGTGCAAATTGAACACATCATGTGCACTCATGCATCCCCTCACCATAACGCTTGCAGGATACTTCACAGTTCATTTACAAATATAAATATAAATTTATAAAAAATCCTCGTCTTTCGATCAAATCACCGAGTTCGATGTGTCCAAAAAACTCAACTAGGAACCCAATGAAAGCGTTCTTGCGCCCATTTCAATCTCCTTTTCCTCTGCCTTGTCGTTTCTTTGCTTGCATAGAATTTATTGAATAATGCTATTACAAAAGGTTAAATATTTACCTTGTCAATTCCAAATCCATGCTTATGGATATGTTGACGAAAGGTCTGAGATACGAACAGATTTGATTCCTCGTTCCAGATTTTAGTTAACCTAATCTCGTGGTTTATACACAGAAATACGACCAGATTTTTGCTTAGGATTGTGTTTCGGTTTGAATACACTTTGCAATATTATGTCCCGAAGTTCGGTTTTTAGACCCGTTGGCGGACTTATGGGAGGTCGCCGGTTCGATCCCGGGGCCGTTAGTTTGATTCCAGGTACATACATGACATTGTTATGTATTTGTCACTGGGTATTTTCACGGACACGCCATAATCCATAAAACTGATTTTTTTAATAACGACACAATTACATTTACGAAAACCCGAAAATATCATAATTCCTCTGTGTAAACGACTGAACAACTTTTTTTTATAATCATATAATATGTTTTTTTATAGATGTAGTACCGCAAATAACTAATCTGATTAGTGAGCGCCTTTTTGTATATGTGTCTAGAAAATCTCTAAACACAAAAACATACAAACCGTAACTCTCTGAAAAGCTGACCGAAACACATTAGTTGGAGCTTTCATCTACAAAAAGTCCTTTTGAATAAGTAAGCAAAAACTCGTCGAATGACCGCTAGCAAAGAGTGCATCATCGCGAAAGCTTTCCTCGAACGACGTGGTGCGGCGCCGACCTATGTTCACTATGCACGCTTATGCAAATTATATGTGACAACAAAAACACATACTAACATATACACAACGTACAATAGTATTTATGTACCATATAATATGTTTTTAAGATTATACAAATTATAATAAGCGCACAACGGATAGAACGACAACAACGATGAGGTCGAGGACGCAACCGACGTAACGTCAGGGAAACACGCGGCCGGTGACGACGTCGTCGTTGCGTCGGTAATGTTAATTAGGATAAACATACACAACTTGTGGACGACATCCAGAGTAGATTATCACTAATTAACCGCTTACTTGTCAGGTTGCATCCTGGTTATATGTATATGTGTGTGTGTGTGTGCTTCTGATCTAGTGTTTGTTGAACGCGTCGTGGAAGCGGTGAAAGGTGGATGTGTGAATTTGCTATTCTAGCGCATTATATACATAATTATTAAGTACTCATAGTTTTCACGTCTATGTAATTGTTTATATTTACTCGTCGCCCCGGAGCTTATCGGATGTTTAATCTCATCAATTATTCATTGTGCTCGCACTGCAATTGTGTGCATAATTTGATGTGTGTACGCTTCGTTTATCCATCAGCGAGCGGGTCCAAGCTGTAGGAAGTATGCATTCAAAAAATCTGGTATTATTTATTTAAACTTATAATTTTTTTTAAATTATTATAAAAAATTAAAAAGAAAACGAAAACAA
The DNA here is from genome assembly GCA_027564075.1 of Bolitophila hybrida. NCBI lineage: Eukaryota > Metazoa > Arthropoda > Insecta > Diptera > Mycetophilidae > Bolitophila > Bolitophila hybrida. The sequence goes on from JANSTU010031353.1 coordinate 9,501, forward strand.
ATAATTTAATTTTATAAGCTTTAAGTTGCAGGAAATGTTATTCTTTTTTGGTATATAAATATGCTATGAACATAAGACGATGGCAAACCAAAGCACCCGTCTACAGCATCGTCTGCGCGATGCATCATCACGTACATCGTACGCCAAGAGCTCCATTTCTTCCATATACATTATACAGTTATACACACACAGACATCAAATACACATACATATCCACAACCGGAGGGTAAGCAATGCAACTGAGCTGGCACTTGTTTTCGATCGCGTGAACACTCTCGAATTATAAAATATTATTTATTTACCCAGCGATATTTATGTACATAGAGTATATGTTCTACGTGTATGTTGTATTTAATACTTTACGCGCAGATGTGGACTTGAAAAAAGGAAAAGTAGACTCTGAAGTATGAAGTGATTGCGTGTGCACCTCTACGACGCGCCAGACCGTTTCCTTTACTTATCCTTAATTATAGTAATTACCAGGTATTGAACGAATGTGGAAAAAATATGTTTACTTGATCTATTTTACAATGTCTACAGTTTATTATGACAAACATCAGTAATATACAAAAAACAATCGAAGGGTTCTTGCTGGTGCTGATATGCGTCGAGCTGTAACCGGTTCTATAGTGGTTCAGCTCAGATTTCGACCGCATAAATATGTATTTTATTATGTATATCAATATCATTTTCTATATACGCGGATCTGTTGCGAGATACACGTGCGGCCACCTGCACTAAAATGTCAATATCGTCAGCTCCCGCTGTCTTTCGCAACCAAAATCCGGTTTATGTGATTTTAATTATGTTGTTTTCTGCGTGTCGTTTATTGCTAACAAATAACAATTTTGACATTTTTGTTCGTTTTTTCCCTTATTTAAAATATAAACAAGAAATAAATTATCTCTATATATAGATAAGATTTTAATCACCAGCTGATAGAAGATTTTAACAGTTTTTGATCGGTTTTGATCATATAAACATCCAATTAGTTTTGCCAACATTTTGACGAGGTGACGAGTAATAAACCAAACCAAAGCACCGCTTGTAACACAAAAAAAAACAAAATATAATACATATGTAATTCTGAAAAGTGATCATAAAAAAGCATGTATAAGACGATTTAAGGGGCGGTATACCATCAAACAACGGCTTTTATTTCATCTAATAATCTGTATAGCTAATTTAAGACATATACCGACAAGAACCGCTAATGTGCTCACACGCAATAATTAATATTATATGAGCTGGTCAAATTATTCTGGGTTCTGTGGCTCATTTTTATTACGCACTCTTTTGCGTCTAATTGACGCTGGGTGATTACAGTTGATTGGAGTTTGGATATAATATACAATAAACGTAAAACATTTAGGATGCATTTGTTACGTTGGTCAATGTATAAATTAGCTGATTTCGAGGTTGTTATTTGGGAGTCTTTTAGCTAGTCGGTTATTTATGTTTAATTTAAATTATTTGAGAAACTTTCCATGAATCATGCAGGTAATTTTGTTTCTCGGAAAAATAATTTTATAATTTGTTCAATATATTTAGGTGGTACCGTAAAATGGTATAGCACCAAATATGGAATTAGGAATGAATTCATCGATGTCGGCTGGCAAGCCTTAATGACCGCTCAATGTTGTGGCACTTTTAATTTGGCAGCGTAGGTTCAGATATAACATTCCTCACACCAGTCTGACACTGAGCACAGAATCTCATAAATGAGATCACGTGAACAGAAACTCATAAATGAGATCACGGGTGTAAGAATAACTTATCAAAAAAGAAAGCCGCCAAGTGTTACAGAAAATTAAACACCAAAGAGGTTTCTCAATAAGCCAATACAAGGGAAAATCCAACACAAAGCAACGAAAAACCCAGTCTCAAAAATCTCACTGACAATAACCAGAAAGCGGCACCAGGAATACGTGTAGAAGCCAACCAGGAAGCTTATACCGGAATCCAAGAAGGCAAAAAATCTGTCCTGAGAAGCGGCCAACAAATTGATTGGATTAGGAATAATAGAAGTTCGGATATTTTGCCACAAAGTTTCGTAACAAGAAAGAAAGCTCAAAATTCTACAATAGATGTGGTAATGCCAACCACATTGCTACATACTGCGAAAAAGATCCATAAAAATCAACAACAAGGATCAACCGAATTAGTATCAGTGTATTTGTTTTGAAGAGCTTAGCAAGTTAGTCTGAGATCTAGATTCGCATCATCACAGAGTAGGCTTTACGAAGAATACCTCAGGAAAACTCAGAACGACATGACAAGTGATCCCTCAAAATTCTGGACATATGTGGACACAAAGAAAAAGACTAAAGTTTTTCCTTCAATGATGAGGTTTGATGATGTGCAATCTTCTAATATCGAGGACATAGTTATGCGAAATGTTAGGGAATTTTTTTGAATGTGTTTACATTTCCGATGACGAAACGGATTCTCAAATGGCCAATATCTCGGATCAATATTTTGGAGTTTCTGAAGGT
>JANSTU010031364.1:0-11992 GCA_027564075.1 Bolitophila hybrida
TAGTGCACGCTCGATTGCGTAACACTTTAAAAAGTATCCTATTAGCTTCAGTTCTATTGTTTTTCCAATGTCTATATAGTGGTAGTTTGCATAGTCTATATATAAAACTATTGAACACTGACATTTTATGTGCGTTCGTTAGGAGTATACGATATATATCTGGTTGTGTTTTTAATGTTTGTTCACAAAAATTACAATTGTTTGGTATTATGTTAAAGATAGTATGATTATTTGTAATTGATTTATTGTTTTGCAAAAAAAACTCGCCAAAAATTCAATCTTTATGCATGTCAAATATGTGTTTAAGAAATGTTTAGATCTAGATCATATCTTCAAATTAAGAATTGTAAATTAATTACTATGCCTTTGTTTTGTCACACTAGTTGGAATTTGTTTTTGTATTTCCAAGAACATCTGCATTCAGAGAGAAGCTATACATGCACATTATTTCTGTGAGATGCGCCAATAAATTGCAATTGCTTAGCATATATTAGATATGATAAATATAATTAATTTAATTTAAAGGTAAATATATACGCCATAAGAAATTACGTAAATAAATAATTATATTATTCATTTATTATAATTGTTTAGTAGTTTTATTGTCGACCCTCCCAAAATGTACGTATTTATATAAAACAAGCCATCATAGAGCATCAGGCAAAGATCATTATTTGTGTATTATCGCCCATCTGTGTATACCTATATATGTACATAGTTCTAAATATATTAGTAAACAAATTCTTTCTTTTTTATACAAGTAAATAATCTTAACCATAGTCATAGTTGAGTTGGTTAACTCGTTGGCCTGGCTTATGGGAGGTCGCCGATTCAATACCGACCGGCAGACCGAAGTGTTTTTCGAATGTAAATCAGTAAGCTCCTCTTGCTATTAATAGCCTATTTCTGAAAGAGGCTATTGGTTTGGAATAACGGAATATTGTTGTCATCAATTAACATATACGCACGCACCCTGTATAGAACAATAAGTGAATGATGGCGTTGATGATTCACGATTCTGAATATAAATAGCAAAATAGATCGGTGCATAGAGATATCTCAAAAATATGCGCGTTTGCTCTGTAAAGTTGTTAGAGACTCCTAACCATCGGGGATGTATTGTTAGTGTTAGAGCACAGTAGCTCCAATAGGAGTAGCACAGCACACACAGCACATAAGCATGACCTGAGCAGTCGTGTGAACCCGTAATGGTCAATGAATCCGGTGTGTGGTACTGCACACTATTCTCAATTTGCATCAACATTTTTAATGCGTTTAGTAATTACGTTTTAAAAAAAAACTTTTACTTGTGTAATTGTAATACTTATTTTTCTAAAAAAAAAAATGTGATTCAATTTAATTAATATTGGCGAATTTCAAGACAGTAAACTTGTGGAACGTGTAGTAAATTATTGCCGCCATCTATGGTTGATTTTAAGTTTACGTACGATAATTTAATTCAATAGAAATTTTATATACACATAAAAATTTTAATTTTTATTTGTTTTTTTTTTTTAAATATTTCTACGTACATTTAATTACATTACACATACATTTTTGAAAGCACATTTTTATTGTTATATTATTATTTTTTTTTTATATTATTATTTTTCATTCTTCTTAAAATGCGGTAAAGCAGCGGATCAATTTTTTTTCTTTGAATTATAGGCTTGCCTAGATAGATTATATGAATATTTCAGCTTTCTGCAAATATGAACAAAGGGTATACGATGTACGACATATTGTACTTAAATCGTTTAATGGTCAAATACCTTTTTCCATTTCATCATTAATCATTTTTTTTAACTCCTTCTTTCCATGATTTATGTATAAAATTGCTTATACAAATAATGTATGAGCATTGAGCACATTTAAAAAAGCATTAAGCATATTTAATGTTATAAAAATATAAAAAAGAATGTAATTTTATGTTGATATTGAAATGATATATTATATTATTTTTATTTATTATTATATTATTATTATTTTTTTTATATTTTTATTTTTCAAGAATGAAAAATACATATGTAACTAATATCACATACTATGAATTTTTCAAGTTTAAACGTCCCGATTTTATAGAATCGTAATAAATTATTTTATTTGTAATATTTAACATATTTTTTATGATTCCCTTGTGGGACAATTTAACACACAGGATTTATTGACTTTTACGTGTTCACACGACTGGCCAGGTAATGAAAATGTGCCGACTGCTAGCAAACGTAAAATTCTGTATGTTTCTGTCGTTTGTAAATCATTGACCAAAATATTGCAGCCAAACACAAAACCCTCAACATTTCTGTCAATATAGTCAATAGTACATTAGTACAAATAGTACATTAAAAAATATATTTTTGTATAGAATACCATTCTGGGTTCTGTGGAATTTATATTTTAGGCGTAAGGTTATAGTGATAGCGATAGCTATTCATATTTCTCTATGCCCTATACTAAATTTTACTATACTCGTGTGAACATTTAAAATAATGTTGAGTTTCTTGGTCAGATTAAGTAAAATAGGAAGATAAATAGATATATTGAAATGAAATGTTAATCATATTTTAATTATAACTAACAATGTTGAGTAGTTGAAATGGACAACAAAAATAAAGAAGTGATATGTGGATACATATATTTATTTTGGTAAAGGCACATTGCGCACCCGAGGAGATACACACACGCACGTAAAATTCATCGAATCATACTGAATACGCACGCGCATTGTCGCGTCATCCAGCCATAATTCTATTAACGCACATTCAAGTTCACTCGAACGCTGCGATAAAACGATACCAAGTGTACACAATCTGTGATTTTTGTTCATGTTCACTGTTCATGTCAAAATCAAACCGGCATAATTTTGAGAATGTGTGCAGTACAAATAACATTTGTTCATCTCTACTAGAGACGTGGTATTGTTTTTGTGCGTGTAGAGGTTATATTTTGCATAATATATATCGTTTAAAAATATAATAACTCCAATGAATAATAATATATATATATATATAATATAATACTCATATTGGAGCTACTGTGCTCTAACACTCACAACACATCTTCGATGGTTAGGAATCTTAAGTTAAGCAAAGATTTTAGCGTCACATTATGGTATAATAGGTTAATTGAAAAGTCCTCGGCCTACCATAAGTAAAACAATTTTTTTTAGAAAAATTGTTTTTTTTTTAATTCAACATAATTCCCTTCAAGGGTGATACACTGATTATAGCGACCATTTTTCTTCCTAGCGCGCATTTTTTTGAGATCTAAGAACAGAAAATAGTCGCTGGGGGCCAGATCTGGAGAATATGGTTGATGCGGAAGCAATTCGAAGCCCAATTCATGGATTTTTGCCATCGTTTTTCCATTTTATCGTCTTGGTGAAGCAGCACTTTCTTTTTCTTCAAATGCGGTCGTTTTTCGGCGATTTCGTCCATCAAAAGGTCCAATAACGCTATGTAATAGTCGCTGTTGATGGTCCTTCCGTTTTCAAGGTCTCATCTCATTGGATTCTGTAATCCCCTACATAGGGTCAGTGTGTGATGCCGCACACCGGATTCATTGACCATTACGGGTTCAAACGAGTGGTCAGCTCATGCTAATGTTCTGTTTGTGCTGTGCTACTCCTATTGGAGTTACTGTGCTCTAACACTCACAACACATCCCCGATCCCCGATGGTTATGAGTCAGAATTTGCCCTGACGCGACTCTAACAACTTCTAAACTAAGGCGAATTTAGTTTTTTATAATTTCATCTTATTTTTTTTTAAAGTAAAAATTATAAAAAAACAAAATAAAGTTATTTTTTATTTAAATCATTCATGACAAAAGACAAATTTAAAGCACTATATCGACCCACCTCTGTTTCATTTAAATTTGTAAAATGTTCATTAAATACATTCAATGATGTCAAATACTGTTTATGTGGTTTGATGCAAACTGGTGAATTAGAAAAAAGATTTGGAAATTATAGATATTTAGCAGGTACAAGCTACCATATAACTTTAACAAAACTCTTAGAAATTGAAAAACATAGATTCCAAAACAACGTTACTCTGTATTCTTCATCTTTTAAACAATTATCTACTTCGAATAATAAAGAAGAAGTCGGCGCAAATATACGCTAGAAATCGGTGACGTTTATGTTGAATATTTGCAAACTGTCCATGTTATCTGTTATATAATATTAATTATATAATATATAATATTATTATACATAAATTATATACAATTTATAACGTATAATATAATAACGAGCCCAAAAATTATACGGCCGTTTGTCATCACAATATTTACCCCTCGAACGCCTCTCCACTGCCTTCTCAAGCCAGTAAGATTATGACGAATTGCTTCGAATTCCCTCTTAATTAATATGCTATAAATAATTTCACTCCTCAAATTGTATACCTGTTCTTATATATACTTATTTATTTATATATATATACAATATACGAGACATATAAAGTGTATACCATGCATGCCTAAAAGCAAAAACATCTTTTACGGAAAATCTGAGCTTTTCGTAAATAATGTACCAATACACAGATATACATATCATCGAGTAAAGCTTTCATGTATACAGAAAATAAAAGCCACTACCATTTTATGCTCTGTGTCGCGTTTAACCCATATCCATTTATCCACTGTTCCGTGTGCGAATTGATACACTATAGAGTACACACTACAGACTATAATATAGTAGACTGTAGAATATTTACTATATCGTTTATATATATATATATATAGAACATGTAGATGGCATTCCAGTATGCGAGAATGTGATCAATGAATGTGTATTATGTTTCCACATCCGAAACCGGAAATGGAGATAGTACAACCCTTCTCGCTTGACTGCATCAAGCTCGCCCGTTCGTTTTTTGGTTTTTACCAAGAAAACTCTTTTTCAATACAAAAGCTTACGCTGGCATAAATATATATACGAGTACATATAGGACGAATAGAAATATATTCACCAACACGAATATTCCGGTCATGGTTGATAAATACATATATTCTGTACGTGTATATTATAATTGTGTTTGTGTGTTTGTATGTGAGTTGAATAGTACATAAATACAACAAGTTGTATAAATAAACAAATAAATCAGCTAGTCCATGCATATCACTGCAGCTTTTTTGTTTGTGATATTATTGCTGGAGTGTGTTCTTTGTTTACACACGGGCAAAGCGAAGAGAGATTAGAGTTCCAGTAAAAGCAATGCAAACTTTTAAAGTGCTCTGCATTGAAGTAAAACTCACAGAATGAGGTCACAATGCTGTCAATTTGCTACTAGATGTACTCGAAGCAGGCGATAAGGACACTCAAAAACAAGATTATAGATTTTATGCGACTGCATTCCGGTGCGGCAGGAGTGGTTTTGGCAATTTATTGTTTGCATGTGTGAGTGGACAGAGAGAAAGCCCGCACCAAAAGTTCTGCACGGAAAACTTTGCTACAGATTTGTGCACACGCGCCGTGCCGTGCCGTTGCGCGTTCGCTCGACTACACGCGCGGAAAAACTAATTGGAAAAGTTTTAATTTGTAGCTTTTGGCGAGTTTTCTCAATTGTAAGTCGGATCTTGTGATGTTCTTTGTGCAGACTACAGACAGCATACGCGATGCACGTACATATTTAGTTCTTGCTCTCTTTTAGAATTCAGGAAAATTGTATCAAACGCCTGCATTTTGAAGCTTCTAACGAACAAGTTTCTTCGTATTCTATTTCTAGTCTTGGTGCAATTTGCTCATTGAGAGGTTTCGTAAATTAAGTTTATTATATATGGATGAAAGCACATAACTGTTGCAAATGTTTTATATATAAACATAAACTTTTTTCTTTAATTATGAAATGACCTTATAAGATAAAAACTAAGTGAGTCGTCACAATATCTCAAACACATGTATATATTATACTATATATGGAGAACATCTCGAACTCAAACAAGTGAACAAATGAATACAAATTCGGTGCATGCAAGTCATACAAATAACTGAACTTTTAGTGTTTGATGTCTACGAATTCAGCGCATGGAATATGCCTTTGCAATCGTTAAATTTTAATGTTTACTGAACGACAACTTGTCATTAAAGAGAACTCCTTCATCACGAATTTCAGACACTCTTGTTAAGGAGAAGCCATTTACTAAATAATCAAATTTAATCATTCTCTTTCGATGAAAGGTCATCATTTTACATTTATATTAAAAAAGACAATTTCCACCATGATGATAAGAAATCCAATTCGCATTTTGAGTTCTTGAAAACGGAACGAAATTTGTCACTGAAAATATGTAGCACTGTTACTTGAAATCAGTTCATGTATATTATACTTAATTTAAGCAAACGTTACTTAAAATCAGTAACATTTACTTGATTACTTGATACGTTACTTAATTCGAGTAAAGAGTTAGTAAATATCAGTAATATGTTGCCCTTGCACCCCGGCCTCCAGATTAAAAATAATTGGTGCCACAGTGCGAGAGACCTTGATGTTTGGTAAAAATTACTCAAACAAATGTATGTATTACTGTATTAGTGTTTTTTTAGATTTTTGTGCAAGATTTGATATATTTGTATATTTATTTTAACATTCAAAAACTCAAAAACAATATAAATATGTGTTTTTTTTTTAATTCTAGAAGAAAATGACTGAAAATCAGTAAATGCGTTTCTTCAAATAATCGGTCTTGTTACTAAATTTAAGAAACATTTGCTCAAATCAAGCAACAATAAGCTAGGCGCCAAAACGAAAGTCTATTTGCTTGATTTTAGCCTCATTTGCTTTATTTTTCGGTTCCGTGTATGGTTTATAAACAGATTAAAAATAATGGAGTCCCAGTTGATCCCACGTGGAACTCCTCATCTCACTGTGAACAAACGAGATCTCCACTGACCAATTTTCACCTACTATGGCGTAGTCTATCAAAAGCTTTGCGAATATTCGTGTACATGATATCTCTTTGCGAGCCAGATATCAATAACATAGTTGGTGAACTCGAATACAATCGGCCGGCCATAAAACCATGCTGATTTATCAAGATTGTTCTTTTAAGTCGACAAGTCATCACATCACATACAAAATACTCAATAAGTAGACCATAATTCTACCCATCTGAAGTTTGAAATATCACATCTGGATCCACTTTTGAATATGGGTGTGCCAGATGAAAGTGACAGATTAAATATTTACTGAGAAGTTCAGCTATCAATGGTGGAATCTCGTCAGGTTATTTGCCTTTATTCACATAGAATTTTATAGTAATTTTAAAACAACAAAGCGAGTAAACGATATAGAACTTTGGTCAACACCTTCGGAAAATCCAAAAGATTGATCCCAGGTAAGGGCCATTTGGAAATATGTTTCGACATTAGAAATATATACACTTTCAAAAAATGTTCCAAACAATTCGCAAGTGTCCTTGATATCAGAAGACTTCACATCGTCTAATCTCATCATAGAAGAAAAACCTTTAGTATTTTTTTGTTTGTGTCCAAATATGAACAGAATTTTGAGGGATCACTTCAGGTCGTTTTGAGTTTTCATAAGTATTCTTCGTATAGCCTTTGTGAAGATGCGAATCTACATCGCAGACTATAAACATAAACATAGTGTCACTAATTTTATGTAAGATTAATATACAGAGTCTGTAGTAGGTACAAAGCAACAAAAAATTCAAAATAAGTACTAATAGCAAAAATTACCTAAACGAAGTCCAGGGGCCATATCTTATAACACACATATGATAACAACTTTCGTTCAAATTTTACACAAGTTCATAAACGTACTTTTGTTAAATTTGCATCTATTAACACAATTTTAAATCGAAATCGATATCGAGTAGTTGGTTATATGTTTGACATTAGATTATTTCTCTATTTAATTGTTTACATATTAAACATTGAATTATCAATGGATTCTCCTGCGCAAGAAAATCGTTGAGTTCAAAACGAACAACTTTGGTTACTCTGTTTTTAAATGTGTGTTACAAGATTGCAATTTTCTATAACAACTTACGTTTGAAGTAAATGTGTGTTATAAGATAAATTAAATTAAAAAAATATAAAATTTAATAATTATGATAATAATAATAATACAATATTTTTTAAAGCTAATATATTTGTTTCTGGCTTCTTGTGTATCCCCAGACAACTCTCCTATTATTCATATTAGCTCAATGACGAAGTACGTGTACAGTTGTATTTTTTGGCTTACTTTGAAATTGAAAGATAAAGTAGATAGTCATAAACCTAACCTTTTAAATGCTCCTGAATTTGTTTACTGTTAATCCTAAATCTAAATACAAAGCAAGAGCTTCTTTACTTGCAAAATGTTTCACTTAATTTGGTGTTGGAATACTATGAACTCTATTCTATAAATACTTTCAAATCTTGTCACAAGTACTTCCAATATTTTTTTGTTTTAATCTTGAAAGAGTAATTCGCAATATATACACACCTGAAATACCAGAATATACCAGAAAAAAACCGCACTCTAAATAATAAACACTGTGAAAGTAAATAATGCATAGCTCTGACATACAAATTAAATTAGGAGTTGGAACACTAAGAAAGAGAAATATGATTATAACGTACACAGCAGTAACGGTTGGTGGAAATCTTACTTATTGGTTTCATTTTAAATAACCAATAACTTTCTTTATTTCGATACAATCGTGGTGTTGGGAATGGCAATCTAAAACTCTGTGAAGATATTATAGAAAATTGAAAATTGCCATTAGATAAAAAAACACAAGAAAATGAACAAGAAAGAAAATAAACTTTCAAAACATATTGGAACTTTTGAAAGTTATTTTCTTTCTTGTTCTTTTTCTTGTGTATATTTTATCTTATGCCAATTTTCAATTCTATTTAAGAGTTCAAATGTAAGTAGATCTGCTATCACACACACTTAGAATTCAAAATTCTTATCATACATTTATATTGATCTATTTGAACATTTATTTAATAATACTGGTTCCTGATTGATTGCATTACCAGCTAACATTCCAAATTAGGTACTACATGTTCATAACATAAATTGTTCGTCGTTTCTTATGAAAATGGACCCTAATTTAACGATAGCCACTTACGCAGAGTATTCACAAAATAAATACAAAAATAAACAATGTACCTGCTTCATTTCGATATTGCACGCATGACGCATATGTGTACGAGTATTTGTGTATAAATACTTTATTCTAGATACACAAATATATATTTACACGATTGTATGCGCTTATTCAAGTTATGTGGGTTTTTGTATGTACACACGAATGTACAATGCATAATTTACAATTATTCGAGGCACACAAGACACTCGAAAGGTATTGTTATCGAATTCACCCAATGCGCAATCCGAGGCATTTCCGAATGGCTCATTGATTATTGTAATAATGAAATGTTATTAATTGAATACTTGATTTTGGATTTATGACTTCACAAATGATACACGACGTAATGTGTTATATGTCACATATATATGTATAATGTACATTGTATATCATAAAATAAACTATATGCAGTTGTACACTTCTAGATAAATATTTTATTCTTTTAAACATAATTATTACACTTTTTTTAAATATATATTTTTTAATTGTCTAAAAAATAATTTGAGGTTTCTATACTATTTTATTTAAATATTTTTTTTTGGTTTTAAAAATATTTAAATAAATGAATATAAATTAAAATATTTAACTACTAAAATATTAAAATGTATAACTACAATGCAAAACCGCCATAAAAACTTATACAGTATTAAAATCTAACATAACCCTGTGTAGTTTATCCACGACATATTAAAGTAGCCCACATATTTGATCGAACATCAGATATTTATTTTAATTTTTTAACCAATTACTAAAGTTTGTGTAACGATGTTATATTAAAATATGCTTTGAATATTTGTGTGCCAAAAATAGCGTGTCGATAAAAATATTTGAGTACAAAAAAAAATAATATGAAGGTTGTTCCATTAAGAAGGAAGTAAGTTAAATGTGAACCACGCTTTACGTCAAATCATTTTTTACATCTATTTGCAGATTTGGCAATTTCAGTCTTTGTCAATTTCAACCATACAAAGATTAACAAATGAACAACGTGTTAAAGTAGTTAAAGCCTATTACGAAAATGGTCCATGCGCTTACCATACAACCATAGCCATAGCCGAGTGGGTTAACGCGTTGGCTTGGCATATGGGAGGTCGCCGGTTCAATCCCGGCCGACAGACCGAAGTGGTTTTCGAATGTAGCACTTTAAATCAGTAGGTTCCTCTTACTATTAATAACATATTGCTGAAATAGGTTATTGATTTGGAATAACGGAACATTAATGCAATCAATTAACATATACACACGCACCCTATATAGAACAATAAGTGTATGATGGCGTTTATGATAAACGATTCCGAATATAAATAGCAAGATAGATCTCGAGATATCACAAAAATATGCGCATTTGCCCTGCAAAGTTGGTAGAGTCGCGTCAGAGCAAATTAAGACTCCTAACCATCGGAGATGTGTTGACCACTCGTGTGAACCCGTAATGGTCAATGAATCCGTGTGCGACATCGCACACTGGCCCTATGTCCCACAAGGGATTAAAGGATCCAATGAGAGACGAAAATGGACGTCCAAACAAAAATGCTTTTCGCACTTCGCAATTTTTTCGGTCCGCATAATCGTCCTAGTGAGAGTGCCTCGGCGAATGCAATAGCAAAATTGTGCAAAAATTTCAACAAACTGAAAAAACCACCACGCCCTCGGACAAGCCGTTCAGATGAAAACATTGATGCAGTTCGTGAGAATGTGGCTCATGTGAATGAGAAGTTTCCTGGGCGCATTTTCTCTCGAAACAGAGAAGTCAATTGGACTTCTTCCTTTAAGGATATATTTAAGAGCAAGGTCTGTGCCAACAAGCCAACAATTTACAAACAATAACAGTGACTTTTTTATTTTTTTTATATTTCCTTCTAAATGTCGATATTAATATATTATATATTAATTTATTTAAGAATTTTGATTTTTTTGGTGTTCATTATTAAATTAAAATGCATCCATAATTAAATAAAAAAGCATTACAAAATTGAGAACCTATTTTTAGTAGTTTGTTAAGTTTTTTTTTTAAATATTTTTAAGGTACATAGTTATTGTAATTGTTTCATTTCAAATAAACCTGCGTTCAGTAGAATGGACCTTATATTATACTTTAAGTATTTATGTATTACATTAATGCAATGTATGTATGTAGTATGCTATAAAATATCGCGCAACATATACCATATATTGTATTCGAGAATGGATTTAAAGGCTTCAGACAAGAATATATATGTCTAAATATATGATATTCTATATATACATTACAAAATCCAAAGTCCTTGTGTATTATATAGTAGATACAATATTCGTATAAGCAGCATTACATAGAATGTGTATTTTATGAGTACAGTTGAAAACACATGGAACTGCTAGAGATGTATTTTAAGTGCACTAACTTTATAGCAATGAAAATCTGAAATTCTGGCCCATTAGCTGATGAACGCGCCCAATGGACTTGCTCTCGCTCGGCAGGAGCAGTGTATACTTTTCAAAAAATAGTACAGAGTAAGTGCGAGAGTGCATTTTGCGATTTTGCTTCCATCACATACAACATAAAACATACAAAATAGATATAGTAATAAAAGCTATATAGCACTGTAATGAAAGTACATAGACATTATTATATGGACGGTTGTGCAATGTTCATGTCGATTTGAGAATTAAAGATTCATACAACATTTACATACTTTAAATATTTTTATTCTCATTGGATCCTTTAATCCCTTGTGGGACATAGGGCCAGTGTGCGATGCCGCACAGCGGGTTCGTTGACCATTACGGGTTCACACGAGTGGTCAGTTCATGCTAATGTGCTGTTCGTGCTGTGCTACTCCTATTGGAGCTACTGTGCTCTAACACTCACAACACATCCCCGATGGTTAGGAGTCTTAATTTG
>JANSTU010031375.1:0-11991 GCA_027564075.1 Bolitophila hybrida
ATATACACACATACACAAACATTGCATTATAATATAATTTGCGAATATGTTTGTATATATAATAGCTATATATATATATAAATTTATATTTGTTATGTACGTATAGGTGAGTTGATTTTGTCTTCATAAATATGAAATCAAGATTAAATCAAAATGTATTATGATGCGTCGGGGATATGTGCTTTGTATGGTATTAAATCCGAATTAGATTAGACGAGCATTGATTGGATTGGGAATATTTTACGAAATTAGAAATAACGATGTGTAGTATTTGAGTTCAGATATATCTGAGAAAACCATTTTTTGAAGTACCGGTTTGACAATCAGTACTTTTTTCACGAGTATTGCTTGTAAAATGCGATGTACTTTCGGATAGTGAGGTCAACCAATAATTAAATTGATTTTTTTTTAAATAATTCTGGCGTAACATATTTCACTCTTAAAAGTTTTTTTTATTATTATGTTACTCAAATTGACCCCCTTTCCCATTCAATTATTTGAAATAATCCTTTAATATCGAATACTAGATCTTATCCCTTTGTTTTCTCAAAGTATTTTAATTACAGACATTTCTGATTTAGAAGATGATAGTTGGATTCAACATATACAAAGTTAAGATTCGATAATAATTCTTATTAATTAATATTTAAAAGGAAAAAATATTTTTAAAACCAATAATTATTGTGATTATTAAATATGCTTGTTAAAAAAATATTCAATGTAATGATAATTGTTGTAGCTATACGAAAAACTTTGAAGAATGAAAGAATAAACAAATTCACAATAAAAAGAGAAAAATATTTAAATTATACCTTTTTTCAATTTTGAAAAAAAAAGAAAAATTATTGTAAAATGATTTTTAAATTTCATTTAATGCAAACATTAAAGTAACATTAAAGTAAACAAATAAAGTAAATTTAACAAAAAATATGTCTATATCTGTGTATGTGATTTTACACGTTATTGAAGTAGTATTCAGTCGAGTCGCTCAAACCTCAAAAAACAATAGGCAATATAAAAAATATTTTGCGACGAAAAAATGATCACAACACATTAATTTAAAAAAAGTATATTTAGTATATTTAATAATAATTATTAGACTAAACATATTTTTTAAGTATATTTATCCTTTTTTAGTCCCCAATATTCCGACCATCAGACACTAAAATAATAAAACGGCTACAGTTGCTCATCCGCTGGCATTGACAACATAGTGTACATCGTTTTAAAGTTCTCCTGTTTGTTTTATTTGATATGATTTATTTTTATCTTTCCCTATCTAACTCCACATTGCCCATATAAGTGCAAATATCAGTAGATCATCGCAAAAAATAAATTATTCAGTCCCATTACCCGAGAATGCGGCGACAATAAATTGACTTCCGTTCGGAATGGCATGGTGTACTCAGCTTGCGTCCACGGCAATTACAATAAAACATAAAGTCCCCAAATGCCCTGGTACAGCACACGAATCGCCGCAACCGTCTAAATATTTAACAGCAATTCACCGCATCATGCTCCCGAGGTACTTTTCTTCCCCCTCCCTCGAATCGATTATGATGTACGACAATTGTAAACCAACACAGGAAATTGATTTGGAAAAATGCTAAATGTAATATAGAACACACACAGTAGATTTTCCTCAACCCTCATAATATTGCAATTGTGCGCACACAGTGGTATACTGTATATGGATGATGCAGAAAAATGAGTAACATAAAAAATACCCTCTGTCTATATTTACAGGTACACGAGCCCATCAAGATCATATGTTATTTTTATTGAAGTACATTGGCCGCGCATATACACACACTCACCGATGCCGACAAAACGACCACAAATACATTTCTATTTGTATACTTATACTATGATATATATCATATATGTCGTGTATTCATGTATGCGTGAGTATGTTTGCTTTTAGAGGTTTATCCGAAATGATTATATTGCCATGAAATTGATTTTTACGACCAATCATGCCAGAAATGAAAAAGGCAAAGGGAAACCAGTTTATCTGCGTACATTTGGTGTCTGCGCCTGGATGCCAGAGCTACATAGTTGTATGGATAAATATCACTATGTGTATGTGAACGTTGGTTTTTATGCTGTTTATTTGATTTTATTGAAATTCGTATCAAATATTCATGCGAGTGTGTGAACGCGACGATTCAATTTCATTAGGGCTTCATAGAAAGCTTGGAAAATCCAAATTCGAAAGCCTCTTCGTGCGCATGCAATAAACGAATGCACACGGAGACTGTCCAATGTATATTTTGTATCATGTCTATACATAAAATATATCTATAGAGCATTCCATATAATAAAAAAACAATGAAAAAACATGAAATTCATATGCAAAGAAAAAGTTACGTGCGCATTTTCAAGCACTCATAGCCCCGGACTAATTAGTTAGCACACCATACCCTGCTTCGCAGTCACCCACTATACGCTGTGCGCTCTCTGTAAAAAGCCAAATTTATTGAGAAACTTTGAAGAGCTTTTCTATATAATTTGAGCTATTATATTTTGATTGCATATTTTCGGCAATGTTTTTTTTTTGTTTTTGTGTGTGGTTATTCGCAATAATCCGCGAAGGTAAATATAGAACTCTGCAGTTAAGACTTTGGCAATCCGACATTTTGGTTCAGAGGGTTTTTCATTTTTACTGATAATCTCTACGAATGTCTAATGAGCCATATGAAAGGCTTGCAAACTAAAGATCAATTGATAAAACTTTATGTGGATTTTTAACTTCATTGAATTTGCAGTTTTCATTTTTTAATTTTCTGTAATTTTGGGATTTGGTGAAATCTAGCTAAATCTATCAATTTTTTTTTTAATTCTACCAGTCTTTGGAGGTTTCTTGACAGTTCTACTTTCGTTCGCCAAATACACATAGATAGATGACCCCTAATGTGTCCTATTCATCTTGCGACGAAAATTGCCATAGCAAAGAGAAAATCCGTATAAAAATCTACAAAATAGAACCGAATTTCCAGAATACGATTATTAAACAGTTTATCACATCATGGATGTAATAAAAGCCAGTCAAACCACCTGCCACAAGTTTGCTAATAAGTCGCACTGCGTCAAGTCGTCAATGACGACTTGACACCTACCTTCGCCGGCGCCGCACCGTACCAAACAAATCTTTATTTTAACCTCGGATTTCTCCATTCCTTGTTGTTGTGTCGTCACCGTCATGCCGCAGCAAAGGAATGTTTCTAAATATAAGTGATGAGAGTATTCGACCCTGCTTGACGCACCACGCTTTCCCAACAAACCAGTCCTTATGTACGATAATACGTGACCAATATTGCTTTGTCATGTTTCATTACATTTATCAAAAGACGGTGCGTGCAGAAGTGAAATCTTGTCGTCATCGCGCTCCTTAAATTGTATATATATATTCGTATATATATATGTGTGTGTGTTGTCCTCGGTGTAATTGTTTGCGCTGATGCGATCCGAACATGACACAACATTAAGGGTCGTGCCAGCATTGAATTGCGGGGGTATATTTAGAGACGTATTGTAAGTGCTCGCATTGTACACAATTGAAAAGAGACCAAGTGAACTAGATTGATATGTGTTTATGTAGCAGTAATGTGTGGCAATTTAGTATAATATGGTATAGCACAACAACGAAGGACCATTTCCAGACTAAGCGCCTAATTACATCTATTCTGCACAGCTAAGCGATCAGACAAAAGTAAACTTTCAAACATACTATATTCAAAACAAATCAAAGACTGTAAACATTATGCCGCCGCACTTATTTCATTTCTAAGACGCACGCAAGTACAGATAAAGTTTACGGCGGTTTCATCAGGCCATGTCCGGAAAAGGACTTGTATATCGAATATATGCATGTGTGTGTGTTATTCCATTGCCACCACAGACTCTCTGGGCGCACAGACATAAACAATAATTAATTAAATATTTCCATCTGTGAACTATAATAGTAGACAATAGCTGCACACTATTACCATAATATAAAAGCTGACCTAAGAATGCCGTTAAGATGCTCAGGCACCCTTGTTAGACTTTGTTATACATCATATATATAAACTGTGCAGAGCTTGCGGTTTGGTGAATGTGAGTGTGGCTCGCTGGGTTTCTAATTGAATAATAAAGTGGATTTTGTTTGAGACGATTAAATGCCGCATCAGTGAACAGTTTCACGAAGACTCGGAGATGTGAGCTTATATAAGGATCAAGCAAAGTATCTGAGCAAACTCTATAGAGGCGACGTCTAGCCATTTTAATCGGTCTACAATGGCGTTTAAGGGTAACTATATGTCTGCTTGCGGCAAAAGATTAGATTGAGATTATGATTAGCTATACCGTAAATATAATCAATCGAACTGTAGCGGTGTGAATGGTGCTCTTGGAGCTCTTGAAACTTGGTAGTACCGAGGTACTACCTACCAGTTGAGTTTTTCTGCAAGGTCGAACTCCTCACTGGTGAGAGCGGGATCTATCTACTCCCTTACCAGCTATGCAGGCTGGCGCCCGAGTTTTTTTGTGACGTAACTCACCGCTTTTCAGGGCAAATTTGCATATTTTTTGAGATATCTTCATGCACCGAGTTCTTTCTTGTTCTTTCAACGCCATCCTACACTTATTGTTCTATACAGGGTGCGTGTGACGTGTGATGGCATTAATGTTCCGTTATTAGAAATCAATAACCCTTTTTCAGAAATAGGCTATTAATAGCAAAAGGAACCTACTGATTTAAAGTTCTACATTCGAAAAACACATCGGTCTGCCGGCCAAGTAGCATATGTCCCAGTAAACGTAGGAATATTAATTTTTGCCTATTTGCGGAAGAATTTCCTGAATTTTGTGGATGGATTAACTTCTGATAATTTGGTCAAAACCTTGTTTGATAAAATATTTGAAACTTTATCGTAATTAATGTTACTGCATAATGTTACTGATAATCTTTATTTTTTTAATACAATAATTGGCAAAAAAAGTAGTAAGTTAAAAACTCGGTCAACGACCTGATTTAAAATGACATATAACTAGCAAGGAATATCAATTTATAAAAGCGTACATTAATTAATTCAAAAATGTGCTCCAAAAAAATTTAAAATCGTGCTCTAAAAAATTCATAAAATTTCATCAATAAATTAAAAAAACGACCACCAATTAATTCAAAAACGAGCACCGACAAAAATTATTGTGCTACAAAAAATTCCAAAACGTTCTCTAAAAAAAGCAATAATGTACTCCAATAAACTCGAAAATGACTTCCTATAAATTCAAAAATGCGCACCGAAAAAAATATGGTATGAAAACGAAAAAGCGATTTAAAGGAGGGTATCGATAAGTATTTTGAATATAATTCAAAATTAATCAAATCGGACTGCCCTTAAAAGGTAATTTTTTATGATGACATTAAAGTTAAAAATGTGAAAAAATACAAAAACAGCAAATAACAGGTCAATCAATAAGTCCGTAGGATAAGTAAGAAAAAAACAGAATTTTGAAAAAACTCGATTTTATTATTCAACATAGTTGCCTTCGAGGGTGATACAATGATAATAGCAATGATAATAATACGATTTCTCATTCTCGTCAAAATAGGCCTCAGTTTCAGCGATTACTTCATCATTGGACTTATTTGTTTTTCAGCAAGCATTCTGTTTAGATCTGACAGCAGGAAAAAGTCGCTAGGAGTCTAAATCTGGAGAATATGGTGGGTGGGTAAGCAATTCGAAGCCCAATTCATTCAATTTTGCAGCACCCACTTTACACAGAGCTTTCGCATACCCAAATGTTGGTGTAAAATGGTAAATCACTACCTTCTTATATCTTTACAATGTCAGCAAGCTGGCATCTTCAATTTGCGATCGTTCATAACCAATATGTGTTTTTTTTGTTTTCTGGAATACCAGCCTCATTTGGGCGTCCACTGGGCTTAGCATAATTTGTGTTGGTACGACCACATTTAAATTCACCAATCCACTACTCTAACAATTGTCTCGATGGAGCAGAGTTCGGATAATGTTTATCAAGCCATTGTTTGGTTTCTAATGTATTTTTTTTTCATCAAAAGACAATGCTTTATTAAAACTTGAAATTCACTTTTTTCTATTTTTTTAAAAAACAAAAGTTGCTTCACAGCAAATGCTATAACTCACGAATCAATAATCAGATTGCTGTCAAATTTATATACGTATCGTTTGAAGGTTAGTACTAAATAAAAATCATATGGACACAAATCTATTAACGTCACCTATGTGTAATCCTACGAACTACGAAGTTTTTTTTTTATGCCAACAAAAAGCACACGTTCATTGAAATGTTTAATTTGTAATTAGTAGCCCACATCCTTAAACTTAATATGTATTTGACAACGCATTGCAGAAATTACGAAAAACACAATTATTATTAAAAAATAAATATAATATATTTTCATGAAATGTGATTGTCATTTTTATTTTTTATTGTATTGAAATCGTTTAATTGCCAGTTTTAATTCTTATTCTTATTCATCAATCATTTTTTGTATCAATTCATACAATCTCATCAACTATTCGATCAGAAACTGTACTTTAATACCAAAAATTGACGGGCGAATCCCAGAATATGAATCAGTTTTCCAATCGCATCGTCCACCCCCTTTTTGAGAAGGTAGGTTAAAGTTTGTATGAAATAAAAGGAAACAAAAATATCTGCATATAACGCTAATTTAAAAAAAAAAAATTGTATTCTCCAAAGTTTAAAAGTTATGACTTATTTGTAAAAGTAAACAAATCCGTTTGAGTTTTGTTATTTTCTGAGAAGTTAGACATGTTTTTGGTAGATTTTTGAAAAGTTTTGTTTTGTGTTTTAGGAGTTTTTAAGTTTTCGGTTTAAAAAAAAACAACAATAAAAGTTATTTTGATTGAAATCATTCATTCTTTTTTTTTACTTTTATTTTCGGCTAAACTAAACCTATGTATATTGAAGGAAATGACTACAAATAAGGCATCAGTCGTTTTTTTATGATTTTTACTTTAAAATAAAAAAAGATGAAATTGTAAAAAAAAAAACTATATTCGCCTTAGTTTAGAAGTTTTACACATGGCCTAATTTCCCTAAGGGTGATTCAAAAGGTGTTGGCCATATTAGGGTACTATTCCACGAATTAGTGTAAAAGAGGTACCATAAATTCTAAACTAAGGCTAAGTTTTCTTTTATTTTATAATTTCATCTTCATCTTTTTTAAAAAAAGCAGTTTTATTCAAACTTTCAGCTACGCGATCTGATGAATTTTTCGTGATCAGAAGCTCATTACATTCATTATTGGGTATAACATTATTTTTGAGGTCACCGCCCCTAAACTGTAGATTAGCCTTAATTTCATTCAAGCAAAAAAAAAAAAAATCACACCAACTTTAACCCTCCCTCCCTCTGAAAATTAGAAAACATTTTTTTTCTCTCACTAGACTAGACAATTTTCAATAAAAGAGAAGTACGTACATTCCTTTCAATCAATCAATCAATTATTTTTTTTTTATTTTTAATTATTGACAACTAGTTTATTAGTGATTATACACAAAATATGTAAATCAAATGTATTCGTTAGGAGCAGGCATTTTTAAAACCTCTGATTCGTTATTCAGTACAGTCTAAAATTAAAGAAAAAACAAGAAAATGCCGCTATTTAGAGAGCTGAATTTCTATAGATCCAAATACATTATGGCTGTTTTAGATTTTGAAATTTTGCCGTAAATTGTGTTTTTATTTTTCACAAATATTTTTTGATTATGTTTTTTTTTTAAATTCATATTTTAATAAAAATAAAGGATTATGAATTTCATATTTTATTTGTATTATCCAGAATCTACTAAATTCGAAGCTAAATTAAGAAGAATCTATTAAATAACACTAAAATGTAAAATACAAATCTTATCATTACCGAAAATGTCAAATTCTGTACAAAAAAAAAAAATATCACACATTGCGCTTGACACAGCGAGTCGGAAAAGTCCATCAGTCATCAGACCTATAGCTCATTTGCATAACAAATACCCGTATTACATATAGACAATAATTTCATGCTTGTCACTTATATGTGCGGCACAATCGGCTCTCATATGCATAATCTGGAAATGGGATCTAAAGTGAACACGTGTAATATATACAAAGACCACCATTCTCTCGAGATGTGGTTTTTCGCATAGAAATACGAGCACACTCTTGCTTTCCTTTCGATCTCTTGGTCATATAACGGTTATTCTGTAGATATACAAACATTCATGCATAATATATACGTTCGCATTAAAATGCCCGCGTTCTCAATTTACATAAGACCGAAAATCCAGTGCGATAAGCTTTTTGCGTGCGTATATTACGTGTTTATGTGTCTTTTCCACATAATATGCATTTAAAAAGTATATCTACTATCTATATAGTATTATATATTTAATTTAAAATGTACTCTTGCTTTTCTCAAATAATAATTACATTTTTTAAATTAAATGCACTGAGATCTAAGAAGTAAGAGTCTCGACGACAATTCTGGTATTTAAACAACTACAAACAAATGCGTTAAAGATAGCGAGTCGACTGAAGTCACGTACGACCAATTGAACGAAATCACATAAAAATTCCGAGATGGCGATCTGCACATCACATAGAGGTCGTTGAACTGAGAATAAGCGTCGCGCCGCCACTTCGAGACGATGACGCCGCTGCCTGGTAACTTGTTACACACACACACACACACACAAACATACATTTATAAATATTATATATATATACTTAAGAAAATCTTTGCTAGGCAAAGACTCTGGTGAGAAAACGAAAGTGGAAATTCATGAATTGAAAATTTGGCAACAACTTGATTCGATGGAGACTACAAACAAAAAAACCGTATAGCTTCGCTTTTTTGTCAACAACAATACAACAACAAACTAAAGAAAAGTAACAGCGTAACACATAATGTTATCTTATACAAACACCGTTCACATGAAAAAAAAAGTGGAACATCACAATTTTCATGTCACAAGAAAATTTACTAGACCGTTTCTTTTCTGTGACTCTGTCGCAAGTGCGAGCGACAAGAACGCGTGCTTACATAAATAAATGTGTGCAAGCTAACCAGGCTCTGCTCGAGGAAGGGGTGCGTTTCTTATGAATGCTCGCACTCGCGCTTGCGTGCAGTTATGCGAGACAAATTATTGCAGTTTTTTTCATAGAGTGTGTGTGTGTGTGTGTGTGTGCATATGAGCTTGTATGTTACGATATGCCATTTACTAGCGCGCTCGCTTGCAGATCCCACAAGCGATAAATTGAACGTCTGCACGCCGCGCGCCTGCGTGTGGGCCAGCGTGAAATGAATATATATGAAAATTTACATTCATATGAGTGCTTTTTCGGAGGGATGCTGATAGTCGCATTCAAGGGTTGTTTATTGTGATTAGTTTTTGTGCTAAATCGGAAAATTTGCGATGACGCACGTACAAACGGTTTATATATTGTTTTTCCGGTGTGTGGTTTTTTTTTTGTCTGCGTGCAATATTATATTTATGCAATTATAGTTTGTACGCTGTAATTTATTTTGAAATATTATTATTAAAACTGGAAATTCGAAAATTACTCAATCAAAACTCGGAAAACTATGTATAATGAATATGTCATTTGAAAATTGATAAGATCGCGCACGGTTGTTTCAATGACATATGCAAGCACGATCGTATGCAATATATAAATAGCTTATCAATGGTATTAAATCTATTATTACATGTATTAAAAACAACCACACTATTAATTAATAATGATTACCCTCAGCGGTTCGTTCAAGATCGCGCTGTCGTCAAACTGTCCATCTCGATCGTGCGGTAAACTTCTTAATCATGTCTTTCGCGCGCGATCAGCTATAGCGCATGCTTATTAACGCGCATCTATCATGGCATACATATATCAGTATATAAATAAATTATAATTTATATTACTACAATTACGTGTCTAACAACGACCTTGGTAATCATACCCTTTTGTTGTTTGCACCGTGGCGGCCAAACATACACATATACTATATATATGTACAGATTAAAACATATAGACATAGGTATATATATATATATGCAATGTCGTTGGCGTAAGGTAATTCATGTAATCATTTAATTGGTAATACTCACGCTTGTGAGTCTGGCATAAATATGATTTAATTTTCTAATGGCGAGACATTGCCTAACCGCGACGACTTTACGACGTTGATGGCAAAAAAAAGGCACATTGAAACATTTTTTTTTTTTTAATAATATTATACGTTCGAAATTGTTATTATATGCTGCGGATAGTGTGACGGACTTCTGTGTGTATGTTGTTAGTGTGTTAAATTATGGGCAATAGATTTTCGTATGCTTTTTTTTTAAGGTTGGATCATTAGGTACCACGTATCGTTTAGGTTACGTGCGGTGAAGCAGAACAAAATGTCAGCATAAACAAATATATGTCTCATGGAAATTACCAATTAAAAGGCGGATTCTGTCAAGAAGGGCACTCGGTTAATAAATTAGCGTAACATCGATAAATTATGCTTTTTTTTTTTTGTTATTCTCAAATGATCATAACTTTGCATAAATTTGCAATAAGTCCATTGGCCTGAGGGTGGTACGGCGTAGTCCTAATGTGACGCCCAAGGTTTCCGAAAGCTCTCAGAAAATCGTCAATTCGAACTGCCTTCCCAAATCGGTGGTGATTTTTGTGGGAACACCGAAACGTGCGATCCAGCCGGATATAAGATTGCGTGCCACGGTGCTCGCAGATATGTCCGGCATCGGTATAGCTTCGGGCCACCTGGTGAACCGGTCTATAATAGTGAGACAGTACCGATTTTCCTTGGATATAGGCAAGGGGCCTACTATATCGATGTTTATGTGCGAAAATCTCTCTCCAGGCGATGAAAATGAAGACACCGGAGATTTGTTGTGTTTGTGGATCTTCGCTTCTGGCAGGACACGCACCGTTTCACAAATTGTGCGCAGTCCTTGTTGGAGTTAAGCCTGGAAAATGTCTTGCGGACCAGGTCTGTTGTTGCTCGTTCTCCAGGATGACTAACTTGGTGAATTTTCGACATGACGGCTTTTCGAAACTTCTCTGGAATGTACGGACGGACCTTGAAGATCCTCTTAGTCGGTCTGTTTCTCCAGCTTAATGGTGTCGATGCGAGACATCAAGTCTGCAACGACGTTTTTAGAGCAAGCGACGTGCCGGATGTCCGTCGAAAATTGACAAACGAAGTCTAGATGGCGGGCCTGTCGGGATGCTGCTTTATCCAGGCTCTGGTTGAACGCAAAGGTGAGTGGTTTGTGGTCCATGTAATTGCAGAACTGGCGTCCTTCGAGCATGTAACGGAAATGACTCCAGCAGACATCGCTAACAGCTCCCGGTCGTACGTGCTGTACTTCTTCTGGGCGTCAGTGAGCTTTCGCGAGAAGAATCCGAGCGATATCCGATGCGTTGACGAACAGTGAGATGGGTGCGTTGCGTGCCGGGTAGGCTAGCAGTGTGTTATCGGCTAGAGCTTTCTTGTACAGCGCAAAAGCCTTGTCCAATTACCGGGTGACATATCGTTTTTCTTGTTGCCAACGATAAGATGCTACAGTGGAATCTGGTATTGAACTGCTTCAGGAATAAATCGACGATAGAAGTTGATCGTCGCCCAGAACCTTTTGAGTTGCTGTGCTGTGGAAGACAACGGAAACTTCGTGATCGTCTCCACCTTCCCTGGAAGTGGCCTGAGTCCAGCTGGAGTAACCAAATGTCCCAAAAACGTCACTTCGATCTTGCCGAGGTTGCACTTGGAGACGTTTATTACGAGGTTGTTGTCCCGCAAGCGTTGGAGAACGAGTTTAAGGTGATGTTTGTGTTCCTGGACGCTGATCGAAGCTATGCAAATGTCGTCCATATGCGGAAACACGAAGTCGAGACCACGGAGGACTTCATTGATGTGCCGCTGCATTGTCTGAGCAGCATTACACAGCCCGA
>JANSTU010031386.1:0-11991 GCA_027564075.1 Bolitophila hybrida
ATATACTTTTTTGGCCATATTATGTGCAACTTAATTATTTTGTCCGAATATTAAAGTGGGGTGTTTTTTTAAAGAGTTTTGATTGTTGTTCTTCTATTTTTTTTAATTTCAACATTTTGTTTAATATTATTTCAGATACATATTACCTAAATTATCATCTCAGAAACGTAATTTATAGAAACATGAAATTATGTTTTTAACATAGATTTTTTTTTTTTTTTTTTTAATATTTTTGTATGTGTCCGAATATAAAAGTGACTAACTGTCAGTACAAACTAAAAGGGCCTTACTCAGCGAAATCTAAAAAATGGCTAGAACTTCTTTGGATCGGATTTTTATATCTGATCTACAAATTCTCTATCGTTAAATCAACTTCAAAAATACTTCTGCCAAAATATGGCGAAAATGACCGTTCCGTCCCTTTTTAATAATATAGTTATAATAAAAAAACATTTTCTCTAATGCTTTTTAAATGATATTGGGTGTTAACGAAAAAAAAACGCTGTCTATAAAATATATTATTAAATTATTATTGAGATTCATATTTATTTTGATATCTTTCGGATATATTATTTAATTACTCGTATATAGTATCTCCAGGAATTCTATGGCTGAGAACTTAAAAATATATATTTTTATTTATTTCAGGCATATACATTAATTTTAACTGAAATAAAATATATAGAAAATCTTGTTAGGTCCAAAGTCGGACAATGATAAAATAAACCCTAGGATTATTAAAAGATGCTCAGAATAGTGGTTTTATAATAAACAGTAAATATTTTTTTTTAAACTATAACTTTTTTATATATTTTTTTAAGGTCATCATTGATTTTACAAAATTTAAACAACCGTAGCATTACTATGTCTTTCAATGAGTTCATGTTAACCCAACTCATCATAAAACATCCACACCATACTTCCATAATCCGAGTCTTGAGTTCTTCTTTTACCTCCTAATTGGATCGAGTCTTGGATTACAAGGATGTCATTGAAAAAAATGAGAACTTTTTTACCAAATATCTTTAAAAAAATATTAACAGATGTGAATTGCGATGTTGTTAATTAGTAAGGAGTAAGTAGCTACTTCATTATCCAACAAATCGTCGATTATATTGCTTTGCTTGTCGATTACTATGGAATAACCATTCAAGTTTTTACTTTTGGAGACAACTAATGTTTTCGTTCTCTCCACGAAATGATCGACACAAAATAGAAACTATTTGGGTTCTCTTGAATAGATTAATACATTTATCAAACAAGATTTGTGAGGAGATAATTATCAAACTACATAGTTAAATTTAACTTTTAACTTATAACATGGCCTTGCATTGGACTTCCATTATAAAAACCATTTCGTCATTGTGTTTAGCGTTTAATGGAAAGATTCAAGTAAACTTGCTTAGTGGTGGATGAGGTCGTTCAGTCAAATATATCGCTGTATTGAGTGACAATGTTAATCCATTAACCTTCATACAGTTTTAATAGAAGATTTTCATTGTACCCTTACAAGATTGAATTGCATCGAACGATTGATTAGGCGTTTCAGAAACCACCAAGTTTATAATATTTTTTCGAACTAAATGTATTCTCCAATGAAACCTACTTTAAACTTAATTTTAACTTAATTATAAACAAGCCAAATTGTCGCATTTGGATAAACCATTTTTTGGAGGATTTTGGAAAAGCGGCATGATTGGACAAACCATTTTTTGTGTAGCCAATTGAACAATATCGACGATATGTGGTTGCTTTTAGAAAATAATTATAGAATATTGCCCAATAAAAAATGGAAGCGTATTCCTACGTTTTACAATTATATTCAAGCCCACTCCTGGCCCTTATAAATTACTGTTCACTTAGTTTCACGTTTTGATGATCACAATTGGCTTCCAAGGTCGTGTGATTAATACATTCGAACTTCTGCCTTTGTGTTTATATAAAGCAAAACCCCAAAAAAATATTTTTTTTTTCCTTAAACTAAAGGACCACATTCAAAAAGAGGTGAAAATTGTTACAAGAAAGGCAGGAGCCTGCAAAGCCTTTTGAACGATGAAATTATTTATGGCAACAATAAATTCAAATTAATTAAAATAAAACTAACTCAATATATGCTAAATAATGTTCTGCAATAACAACTCCTATTAAACAAAAAGAAGGAAAAAACACATTAAAAGCCATCTAAACTTGATAATTCTCAAAAAAGCAATTGAAAATGTTACATGTGAAAAAACACTAGAAATAATTACAATGTAATGCCAATTATACACAATACGAATTTCCCGCATATTATTTGGTCAACAACACACCAAATCTTACATTATGTACAATTATTTGCACCAAAAAAGGTAACGGTGAATTAAATTTTACAAAACAAAAAAAGCCCATCATTTCGACATAAACAATCATTACATTTGATCTGGAATATTTGCATTTCAAATCAAATGTACAATACAATATTCACACGAAAACGCCCCCCAAGACACCGCTCCGTATGTATAATTACCAAACAATGCGGTAAGCTGTATTAACAGAAAAAAGAACTTTCAACACCTCCGCCCGAAATGCATACGCGTGTATAATTATACATACAGCAACAATTGTGAATAATAAAATAAATCTCCGAAAACAACAAAACGTCTTTACCTGCAGATTATACTGTTAGAATTGCGTAAGTACATTTAATTGTAGATTTTACTGCGGCATTGCTGCGATGTCATTGAACGTAATTAAGGTATATATTATACAGACTCGTATATATGCAATTATACACAAATTACTACATGTTTTTTGTATAAATTTACATTACATACTTACACATGCAAAAGTGCTTCCTTCCTTCCATAATAGCATGCGCGAGTGGTCATAGCGATTAATGCGTTGTTGAATTGTCTACAATAAATTATTGACCATTGCTCAGCGGTTCTTGTCGGATAAGACCACTGCCTGGTTGCGCAAACAGAAATACTTAAACATATTCTTGTCTTGCGTAGGTGCGCACAGTTTTTCCTATAAAGCCAAATCGAACCAATATAGAATTACTTTGGCACTGTCGAGCACAGGAAATTATCGATATTATGCATTAATATAAAATATTAGTATTGTCACAATTATCCGTTTGCGTCGGTCAGGTTTATCGGACGTGCACGTTGTCAGCGCGCATAAAATGCAATTGCATTTTCTTGTAAGTGTTGCATTATTGAAACGCATGCCTTGCATTGCTTGCTATAAGTGTTTATATTTATAATGTTTGATCTTTGAGTGCGTGCGCATGTTTGCGAGCGTGGGAGCTCGTGGGAGGCCAATAATGACTCTATTCCAGCGCATACAGCGGAACTATATGCAACGCAAGTTTATTATATATATTTTGTCGTTATGCGCGCACGCACTTAAATTTGTTTTGAGATTCTGGAATAGATTAGGTACAAATAATTTGTTTATTGATACATGCAAAGTAACGGTGCGTTAGTAGTTTTAAATATGTCACACTATACCATATTTATAGTATGAGATTTATGCACTGTGACTAAATGAAGTCACTTTAGATTTAAGTGGACTTTTTTAATAGAAGATGTTCTAAGATTTGTGGTAATTGGAATGCAGGTTGTCTGCCAAGCAAAGTTTAGAAATGTAGGTATCAAATATACGGTAGAGAAAGCTAATAAATTAGAATATGGAACATTATACTTAAATAAAATTACAATAAAAATATTTTACAATCGCGTCGCATTTAAACATTTACCTATTGAATAAAAAAGAAAGAGTGAAATGTGTTTATTGTCAAATGATGTGGTATTTTAAATAAAAATAAGAGTATATCGTATATTATCATTACCATTAAAGACTAGATGCAGTTTCAATGCAGTTCACTTTTTCTAAAGTATTATGCTTTTAGTAACTGAGATATATTAGTGCATACCTAAAAAGAAGCAAGCGTGGAACATTTTAAACCAGATTCAAAATAAAAAAATAATTCTGGGTTTTTGTGTTTTGCTGTAAAAAATGTTTTTAAAATAATTACGAGATAAGCTTATTATTTATCAGAAAAAGAGGAATGAAATAATTATTTTATGACTCGTATTACGATGAATCTTTTCTTACTTATTCTTATTTTACTATTATTTTTGTTAACTAATAAATTGATAATTTTGATTTTGATTTTTATTATTTTTATATAATATTCATGTAACCGATTTTCAAGTTTTGCATTACATTATGGATTGCTGATAATCTATGATCTAAATACTTTTGAACGGATATCTCTAACATTAATGAATGTAGCCTTATCTATAAGCCAGTTATAAAATTGAAAATAAACAGTTAAATCAAAAAGTTTGCTATTAAATAATTAATAAAATACATTTCAAAATAATTATTTTGAAATCAGTTTTATTTATTTATTAAAAACAAAACTACCGATAATGGAGCCGCTTTCCGGGCGGCGCGTCAATGTACCATTAAAGTACTCTACAGAAATCTCGTAGCCCACTCTCTGTGCACGAAATTTTTAAATTCCAAATAAAAAAAAAACAATACTATACAAAATACAACACTCGCACATTATTATAGTTACGCCGAAACGTCAAAGCGCACTGAGCGCTCTTGAGCACAAAAACAAATTACAGTCTGACAGTTAGACTAATAGTGTCGACGCCCGACCGACCGCCCGCCCGCCCGCACTACACAAAGCAATGCACTTTAATTAGTTTGCAGCCGTATTGTATATATAAATGTATATGTAAAATAGTACGTATGGAAACAATCTTCTGCATGGCAGCAGACCGCAAAGTCAACAAGCGTAAACGTGCCCATGCTGCAGCGACAACAAAAAAATCTTGTATTTATAGCAAATTGCGCGTAACGCACTTTTTGTGCATACGCGTAGTTTTGGTAATTTTAGTGCGTTCTTATTACTTACTGATATTGTTATAGTTATTTCAATGGAAAATAAGAAGAAATGCTTCGAAATTATAAGAAAACAGTATAGCTGGGTCTTTAACAAAGTTTTTAATTAGAATAAAAATTCTACAAAGACAAGATTGACCATATCGTTATATTAAACAAAATTATTATCGTTTAGAATTTTTTTTTTTCAGAATAACATTTAAATAATTAACTTCTCTTTAAGATCACACAGGTGCGTGACTAAAAACTATGAGAGAGCTACAGCTACTAATCACGAAACAAAAACTCCTGGGAAATGTATAAACAACTAATTTCGATCATTGCGTTGACAAAGCGGTCGCTGACCCGGTCATCGGTGACCATAAAAGTCATGGCATATATTATTTTATATTCAAACATACGGTCCTCAAGTTTTAATGCGTTAGTTTGTATATATATATATACTTTCGGAAATCAGTGTATATATCGCATGAACGTATTATAAAATACTTTTGACTCACTTGGGGCAAACATCGAGCCATCACAGACAAAAGATCTTCACGGAAGATTTAAATATTCTGTGAATGAAATGCGAAGTAAAAACATTATTTTTCTTGAGACCTCTGCGATCGCGATCAGCCACCGCCAACAACGAAGAATACAACAGAATAAAAAAAAAAATCCACTTATACTTATACACAATGCGCACGTTATGTTTACGTCTGTTTTTGTGTCTGATGGTGTTTTTTGTTGTTGTTTTTATTGCAAAGTTTTATTGTGATTCCCGAGGCACATAATAAGAGGTCTATATAATGTTTATATGCGCATACACGCACGCTCAGGGAAAATGACTGTGCGGTCGCGCAAATCTTAGATCCTATACATTATTAGCTTTTGCGTGAGTGTGTGATTTTTTGTGCGTCTATAAATTGTAATTTTAAATTAGATGTTTGTATGGAAAGTGTATACGCAAAGCTCGTCAGCACGTTATGCTTCTATAATAAACGCCTCCTGTGGCGCACACTCCAGCTTGCCATATTTTCTGCGTGTTTGATAGATGATCCAGGCACTTGTTGTTATACGAATGGTCCAATGGCAGTTCCAAAAATGACACATATTAATATGATTAATTACTGCCTAAATCTACAGAATAAAGCAGTACGTAGAAGACACGTTAAGTAATTTAATTCAGTGAGATTTCGATGAAGATTAGGTGGCTTATTATGCTATCCGAAGAAATAATCATTATTTAAATCCGCCGAGCTTCTTCGAATATTGATTATCATAGCATAATGTTGAATAGTAAATAAACGTGACTGTAAATTAATATTATAAATATACAATTATTGGATTTTATATTATTATGCGCATAAATTATATTTAAAAAGTGAATTATTTGTAGAAACCGGACCAACGCACGAGGAATCGTATGTTTACAATGTTCATTAGCATAACTGTGCCGAAAAACTTAAGTGATCTTTGAAATGATCGGCATGTTTTGACTCAACTTTATATATATGATGTTGGGGGGGACCGCCAAAAGTCTCAAAGAAGTTTGGCTGGCACGCAGGCCGCTGTATGTGGGCCAATTGTGCCTTAAAAAAAAACTCAACTTTAGATTGATATTAAATAAAAAACAAACAAGTCTTATTTTGGATGGATATATACGGAATATTTTGGACTTCAACTTCTTAATTAAATTCATTTATTCATTTATTCATTCATTTATATATTATTTATTTAAATTAAAATCAACAACTAAGATGTTCATATCAAAACAAGAATATTAAATGGATATTTATAGGATATTGATCATAACATAGGACATAATCACCATTTCTTCAATTACTCGTAAAAATAATAATAATAGATATCATCTTCACTAATATTGTGCGAACTACTTTATAGTGTTTTCCATTAATCCTTCTATATCATAGAATTCGGACTTAAGTTTAATCATTTGCACGTACAGCTCGATGCTGTAAGCTGCAGACTGGAACACATTTTTTTTTATTTAAATAGGAGCACAATAATTTTTCTTTGGTGCACACAAATATGTGCCTCTATTTTTAACAAAATAGAATTGTTCATTAAATTATCTTACATAATTTATAAATTGACCAATTTTCATAAAGAAAACAAATCCCATCCGGTTTTCTACAACTAGAGCACCAAAACTGGGCCATACCTCATTTGGTCACATTAGAATTTAAAAAAATCCCACATGCATGCTCCAACGCTAAATTTAAAATGCATGAGGTTTAATACAAAAATAATTTGATCAATTCCATTCAAATCCATTGTTGACTTCAAACGAAATTTACGAAAAAAAGACAACACAAAATTCTGTGGCACGCACACATAACATATAATATGTTCATTCAATTGATTTTCTCTTTTCTTGGTATATGCTCACTTGATATACTTACTAAACAAAAGCAATGTTTATTTAAATAAATTTCACGGTCAACATCCAGAACACGCAAATACGGCGAGCTCGATGCACCTCTGTTTACCTAAAAAAAGTCATCGCTTTTCTTTATAGTATTTGTGTTGATAATATAATACCTTATGTTAAATCAGCTTGTATCAGTATATATGTTTTTATATATACATTATGTATTTATTAAGTATGCAGACAAGGCAATTATGCAGGTCAGATAATGCCATAATTCCATACTCCGGATAAGCACAATAAATATATACACAAAATTAGCGTAACAGTTATATTATTTATATATACTTTAAACTGCAGGTTGATAGTTATAAAGAAAAAAAACAATAACAAACAACCTGCAACATTGTTATCAATTTACCGTTGTACGTAACCCATTCGTGACGCAGAATTCTCTGAGAACTGATGTAATTTAATTAAACAAATTTTTAAGTATTGTAAAATTGTATTTATATGCTTCAATGCGAAATGCGAAGGAGAATACCCAGTTATTATTTTTTTTTCATGCATTTACATGCACGCAATAATTTCGACACACGTCTCGCCGAATCGCTTAAAAATAATATATGTATATTTATATATTATATATTTATATATATATGTATGTATAAATTTAAGACGGAATGTGAGGTGCGTGTCCGGCCACAGTCGATGCATAGGTCTTATCAGCATAAACTGCGATATTTATATCGAACATAAATACAATATGTTATGACCTCTAGGCATATTTCTTTGCGTGTGGTTGTCCGTTTATTATTTATATACTATTAATACCCATAAACAAATTTCAATTTGAATTTTTATCATACATTTTATAAATTTATATTGTTTTTTTTATTCTCCTCTTTTATTAATTTTTATAGAAATAATATAACAAAAATTGATTTTATTTTTTTTAAATTCGCAGATTTTTTATCTTTTTTTTATTTAAACGAAAAACATTTTTTTTGTATTTTTCATTAAAACTATATAAATCTTATATTTTGACAATACAAGATCTGCGGATTTTTTCTGTAAAATTAAAATTTATGGTAAAAAATCACAAAATTTCAATTTTTTTTTTTAAATTATTTTTTTTCGGAATGACATATAATTGTAGTCTTAATCAACGGTGGGCCACTTTCAGTTCTGAGTTCGGATGGAATTCCGTATCCGAGATGTTCAGAGCAAAAAGAATCTCGATATAACGATCCAAAGAATCCAAAATCATATTTTGTCAAAAAAATATATAAAAAGTTTAGAAAAGGATGGTCAGCATTAGCTTATTTGAGAACCATTTTAATAAATATTAAAAATATTAAAGAAGACATATTCGAGAGTCCACAAATTTAAAAATTACTCAATAATGAACAATTTGTATTTATATCTTCGTGTTTAGTGGCCCAAGTGAAAAATTTAGTGGAAAATGGAAAACAAAATTGGTTTAGTGTTATTACGAAAATATCATATGGAAGTGCTGTGTACACAAAGTTTTAACCATAAATAGTTGACCATCATTCATTTATACACCTTAATTGGCTTAACGATGATAATGATTTATTAAATATACCAACCAATCAACAAGTTAATTGGATGTACAAGTATTTGAGGAGCCTTTTACATCCAATTTAAAAACTTTAAACATAATGTTGACTAACAATAAGTTCATGTGATCATTTACACTAATTTCATTTATACGGTCTTGTGGGATCAAAGCGATCCTCAAGTGGTTCCGTTATTTGGGGATCGATTTTCATAACAAATCATTCTCTTTTCTGTGGTATTGAATTTTAATAGTTTTTTTTTCAACTAAAGGAATGTCCATTGAACAACCAGAAAAAGGATCTGTTTGATTGGTCATGAACTTTTTGTGCATTTTCAGGACTTTGATTGAATTTATTGGAGTCGGTCAACTAATAATAATAATATTTAATTATTTTATTAATAGATTT
This sequence comes from Bolitophila hybrida, assembly GCA_027564075.1. Lineage (NCBI taxonomy): Eukaryota > Metazoa > Arthropoda > Insecta > Diptera > Mycetophilidae > Bolitophila > Bolitophila hybrida. The sequence goes on from JANSTU010031386.1 coordinate 9,271, forward strand.
TTTAATAATGTTTTTTTTTTTTTAAACGTATGTACACAATTATAAACTAATATTTGTATTGTCAATTTAGTAATATGTTATAATATTTATATTTTAAAAGGAAAATATATTGCCTCCTAAAAAAAAAATCCTTCAATCTATTTCGAAGAAGTTTTTAATATTTTTTTTCAAATTATATTAATTATTATCGTATTATCAATTTGGTTAGTGGCCTAATCGTTTTTTTGTTTTTAATCCATCCTTCTAAATACAATAATTTCTTTATCGAATTTCGAGCTTCTGTTTATAATGTTACCCAGAAAACAGAAAAAAACAGTCGAACATTTACAAAAAAATGTATAACTTTGAATTTCTGCAACAAACCGTTTTGCTACTAAATCTGATTTTTTTGTCGATTTTAAAAACATCTTTTTTACGATTGAGAACTACAAAACTTATTTTGAAACATTATGAATAATATTGTTGATGACTGGTACTCTATACATCGATCTCTGTGACGATTGAAAGTAAATGTGTTGGTTAGAGATTTTCTTTATACAGATATATATGTACTTGGATCTGTATTTAGGTGCAGAGAAGGTTGCACCAAAAGCAAAATGAATGACTTACAAAAGTTTTCTAATAGAGTTTGTGCGGGTCGAAATTACGTCTGCTAACGTAGATGACGTAAATGATTTTAACCATAGCCATAGCCGAGTAAGTTAACGCGTTAGCTGGCTTATGGGAGGTCGCCAGCTCGATACCGGCCGGCAGACCGAAATGTTTTTCGAATGTAGCACTTTAAATCTCTTTATATTCATATTTCCGAAATAGCTTATTGAGTTGGAATAAATAATTAATGCCAACCATTAACACACGCATCTCAAAAACATGCGCATTTGTCCTGCAAAGTTTTTAGAGTCACGTCAGGTCCAATTTAGACTCCTAACTCCTAACCATCGGGGATGTGTAGTCGTGTTAAAGCACAGTAGCTCCAATAGGAGTAGCACAGCACAAAAGCACATTGCATTGCGTGTCAACCCGTAATGGTCAATGAATCCGATATGCGACATCGCACACTGGACCTATGTTCCACAAGGGATTACAGGATCCAATGAGAACGTAGATGACAGAGAAGAACAAAACAACAAACTGTCTCCATAGCATTTCCTTTCAAATATCGCTGAGGTCGAACCAATTTCGCTTCGTCCTAAATCCTAAAAACCACAAAAGTTGTCGAATTTTTTAGCCTTTACGATATATCGGTTTGTAATATTCGATAAAAATATAACAGTTTGTGTTTCTTATCGAGAAAATCTTGATGCAAACAGATTTTTAATTCCATCTTTTCCTCCAGGCGCTTCTTGTTTTTCAAATGTAACTAGCTAACAATTTGTTTTTTAGCATTATCTGGAGTGGATACGGCAGGATCTAGTGCCCTAGAACCATCAACAAGCTGTGCATAATTATTACACATACATAATCGCTGGCCATCCCTGGTAGTTGATGGTTTCTTAACAATAAATATGTGCATGAGTTTGCAGGAAATATAATGATATTTCTACGAGATATAAATTGTGTATTGTGATATATTCAAACTATAGATACATATTCCTCCAAAGAAATTTGATTTATTTTTTAATCATTTCAAAATGGACTATTCAAATATTTAAAAAAAAGACATCATCTAATCATCTATCATCTAAAAGAAATGTATAATTGCATATGAATTACAAACATCGCGATTACTAGAGTTGTATATGTTATCTCAATTAAGCATATATGAGTCAATTCTAACTGTAGATATAGTTTTATCCATAAATAATAATAATTCATAAATAACATTAATTCGTACCAAAGAAAAAAATCATTTAATACGAGATGCATCTATATCGGATTTCGTTGCCCAATTAGTTTTGCAAAAATATAAATCCCACGTATGACACATAAAACAGAACTATTATTGTTGATTTCAATTATACAATAAATATATTTAATTATAATTATTTATATACACATTCAGATAAACAGAATTTCCGATAAATATTACATGAATAATACAATTCCCCCTCTTCAGAACTTATCATTATCAGAGGCTAATATTCTCACAGCATACTAATTCAATATATATATAATCCATCATAATAACCTGTCTGACCCTCTACCTATACAAAATATTTCTTAAACACATACACATTACACACACGCATACACGCACACGCCACTAAGTAAATAAAAGAACCCAAATTGAAGGGCATTGTTTGTGATCAAGTACTGTAACATATAATAGAAGGGGACCAAACTTGCATGTGTATTCCACAATATTTAGATGACATATAGATAAAAACAAAATAAAATGCAACTTAAATATGCCCAGTTGTCAATTTTTAGAGACAAAAAATATAGGGAAAACTCACAAGCCGGACGTTTGAAAGTTCGTGTGCGTGCGTGCGTCTTCAGAGAAACGCCTACAAACGAACTGCAATTATCTTCATGCCGATTTGCGATGTCTTTCATAACTGCTCACAAAATCGTTTGAAAATTGAATTTCACATATCAAACACACAAGCCACGAATACATACAATCTAAAAACTTGTGCCATTTAATAAAGATGATCGCGAAATTACCATTTCATGCTGCGCCAAAGATATTGTGTAGATATATAAAATATATATAAAGGGTTTTTCAATAGGTGCGCTTCAACTTTTTTCCGATAGGTGCGCTGAACGACGCCATGTTTT
>JANSTU010031397.1:0-11991 GCA_027564075.1 Bolitophila hybrida
TGCTATGTCGATTATGAAAAAAAACTTTCTTGAAAAACTGAAATCTATATTTAATATAGTTTAAACTTATTTTGAAAAGAATAAATCTATCAGACAGAATAGCAATTTGATTTTTAAGGTAGGTAAGTAGGTTCCTTGAAGAATTTAGCATTAGCAGATCCTTTGTTAAATCGTTTTATCGATGGTGAGAGAAAATAACATTTAACTATCAAGTTGTGGGATCGCTCAAAATATTGAATTGTCATTGAAAGAGTAATCTCAATTAGTCAACACTAAAAATTCTTATAACATCATTTCGAATCAATATCGAAAATGTATGGGTGTAAATTACCATTCCTTTTAACATCCGCTCTAGCCGGGTAATTGAACTAACACCCACAGTTGGAGATTTCGCTGGAACTTTTTTCAACAAATCCAAAGTAGTGGCAAGCTTAATTTAATTCACCCTAACTGCATACTCTATTATACATATATATTATTCTGCACATAAACCATCTAAGTATATAAACATTTGATTTATTCAGTTTTTCAAACTTGTTGACGACGTGTGCACACAAACTCACACACACAAAAAGTTACAATCAAATTCAATTTCATTTGATAGTTTTGATTCACCTTTGAGTATTCATTTAAAATATGCGCTAGAATAAAATAAAAAAATAAAACTTTATATGCTTTTGCTGTGGGCGAGTATGCACTCAGCCTCACCTTGACGAAGCCGTACTCAGAGATATATATAATATTATATATATATATCCCGCACAGTCGCATTCTTTGCTTTCGCATGGTCACGTTATCAAGTTTCTTAAAAGCTTATTCAATCTCAATTTATTATAATGGACATTGCTGCATGCCCAGCACACAAATTCAAAGAAATTTAATGCAGAAGCTTTTCTATAAAATATATTATTTTATAAACCAAAGTAAAGTTCTTATACACCGGCGCAAACGCGGATTTAAAGGCTTATACACGACGACTGTGTATATGTGAGTATGTGTGTGTGTGTATGTGTGTTCACATAAATGTGTGTGGTATAATTTATGGTATGTATATGTAAGTACCGTGCACAGTGCAGTAGAGAAAACGCGAAATGTATACGGGGTGTGTAGTATAATGCATGTTTGAATATGGCACTGGGGTAGGATTTTACTTCGTATATACTGCAATTTTTTTGAGTGTGTGCCCATAATGTTGCATAAAGGGAACAATTTAAAAAGTTTTATATTGCAAAAAAATAGAAGAAAATTGTGCACTTTAAAAAAATATATATATATATATATGGAGAAAAGAACGTATGTGTGTTCACGAGCATGGCGCACGCTTGCAGTCTGCATATAAGAAAAGCAATAAAGGTACAATTACATCGGATTGTAAGTGTGTTTAAAGCACATGGTATATGTATATTTACGTATACTTACGAGGTGTATTATACTTATCCACGCTCAAGCCAAGAAAACGAGTGAAAATCGTTCATTGCTGGCGGTTTATTATAAGCGCGCGCGCGCATACGCTGCCGACCAGGTAATGCAGAAACGATTGTTATGGACTAGTGGAGAACGCTATTATAGTCTGTCTATATTTTTTATACATATATATATAGTATAACATTGAGAAGTGTTCTTCGTTCGACCGTGTGACTGGTGAGTGGTGAGTGCAAGCAACTCGACGAGAGCTTATTGGTTTTGCATTCGCTAAGGGCTCTTGCATTTGTGCGCAAACAAGATTTTCTGCTTTGATTTTTCTCATGCAAATTCCGTGCACTGCATCATTGCATTATTCAGGATTGCACGGTATAAGTTGTTAGGTTCGATAAAAAAAAACAGATGTATTAAGTCAGTCGAATCTAACACGGGAGCGCATAAATGTATAGATTATATTAACCCACAATTTACAGTACAATTTAATTAATGGATTGAGATAGAGATGCCATTGGAAAAGAGAATGGTGAAATCTGTAATTAGATCAAACAAAATCGGTTACTCTTGAGTTATAACAATGGAATTCTATTAAAGCGGAAATTTTAAAGTTTTTTCCATATTTGAAATTTTATATGTTCAATTATTTGTTTTATATATCGTCTTTTCATGAATAGTTTTATTATTGCTCTTCTTAAGTTTACTATTGAATTAAAATTATATTAATATATTAAATTAAAGGTAATTAAATTACTTACTTAATTAATTTATATTGAAGTTTAGGCACAATAACACAACAATTGTAAATAACGTTGGTTTATCATTTTAAATTTAATGAAAGAACTTTTACGATGAAAATAGATTCTGTGGAAGACAACTTGAAATCTTCCTCCAACCGTACCTCTTACGCTCTCCAATCAACTACTTCTAGTGGACAAAGATCAGAAACAGCAGCGCCTTTCCATCGGGCTTTGGGTCTACCTGGCCTCTTCTTCTGTTCAGTTTACCAGAAATACGATTATATTTCATCCGCAGTACATGACCCAACCATCGCAGTCTTCCGACTTTGATGCAATTAACTATATCACTATCGTGGAACAGCTGCCTTAACTCATGATTATAGCCCATGCGCCAGTGGTTAATATTATTGAGGGGTCCGAATATATGTATAAATAAACTTTTCTTTCGAAGACTCGTCACTTTGGGTTAGGCAACACGCTTCCGATCTGTAACGATTTGTAACGAAGGTAGAGCTCCATACAACTTACATTAAGACTTCTGTTAAAATTTCCAATTGCGCAAGCATCCAGCCTCGACACTCCTTCCAGCTACCATTAGCGCCTTTATAGTGACTTCTGAGACCTTATTGCTGACTGTATTCCATTTATTTCTAAAATCTTTCTCGTCTTTGGCTTCCTTCCTTATTTCCTTCAATTTTGTTTTGGTCAGAGCCCAATATCTCTCAACAGGCCGAAGCTCTGGACAATTTGGTGGGCTTGCTTCCTTTGGAACTTTTTCGATGTTATTGTCTTTTCTGTTTTCTAAATGGCAGCAATCGCTTGCCACACGAGAAACTTCTTGTGTACTTTTGTTTTGTTTTAAATTGTTTCTCGGCTTTTCCTCGTGCTTTTGCGGTATAATACTCCTAACCTGGCAATTGGGAGAATCTTGACACAGCAATCGAATTTTGAAAAAAAAAACATTTTAGCTCGGCGTTGTGCTTTCAGGTTCTTTGTGGCATTCCTGTCAGTTAGTTAGACTGTACTTTTAAAGTCGTAATGCCCGCCGCTGCTTTGATTTTGCGAACTAAATACTCGCTGCAGTTTGCTTTTGCCGCCAATTTCCGATTCGACAGCCTTGGAATCTTCTCTAACAAAGCAACGATTTTCTTCGACTTCTGTGGGGATACGAAACCTTTTTTTTCTTCCCGAACCGATTTTCCTGGCAACGTTCAAGCCTCTATCAAATTCCTTTAGAACATTTGATACCGTTTTCTTGTGAAACTTTTAATATTTTTTTGTTCCGTTTATTGGTCTAGGTTACAGTCTTTCAACCCAAAAGACGTGAGCTCAAACCCAGTTGCAGATATGATCCATAGGTAGGATGTTATTGTTACCGATGGTTGCCTAGTTCGATTGTAATTGCGAACAATTACATCTATTAAAACCCAAAAATATCATAAAACCTCTTCAGAAGGAGCTGTTCAGAGGAGGTCTAGATCATGACCAACTATGACTTTTTAGAGTAACGTCAGGGCAAATTAAGGCTAATAACCATCGGTGATCTAGCACAGCAAAGAAAGCAAATTAGCATGACTTGACCATGTGTGTGAATTAATACGGTTTTATCACTGCCTCAATGCTCCACAAGAGATTAAGGGAGGCTCGCATAAAATTCGACAAAAAAAGGATAGTTTATGCTATACGTAATAAAACAGTCTTGTATTATGAACAATCGTCATTTAAGTAAAAAGGTGCTAGAAGCTAAAATAACTCGAATTTAAGTAAAAAGTTGCTAGAAGCTAAAATAACTCGAAAAATCGGTAACCAAATCTTAAAACGCGTTGTTTTGTTTTTCAAATTTTTTTATAATTTTAACCCTAAATTCAGATGATATTTGTCTGTTTTTTATTTTTAGAACACTGTAAAGAGCGAAAGATTGAAAAATAAATAAAAATTCAAATACCTGCTGCCATTTTTGTAATTTTCGTTTTTTTTTTTAATTCAAGTTCCAATAATATTTTTTGTTTGGTTTAATCATTTCAAATGACATTATACCTTTTGTTTTTTACCATCACATTTAAATGAACAAAAAAAAAACTACACTAAGAGTCAATAAGTAATTGTCAAAACATCAAGTTGTTCATTTACTTCATTCTTTACATTCATTATGTAAAAATAATCAACAAAATTACCTTATTTTTAGACCTCTAGGTGAGAACATTCTCTTAAGGCCAAAATATTTGTTTTTCAATTTTGATCAACTGTATCAAATCTTATCCGATCCACCTATCAGCACACCGTTAGTATAAAATACCTTTTAAACATTTTTTTTAAATGTTTGACAATTTTTCGGCTATATGAATTCATATTCTGTCCGTGCCATTTCTTCCATTCATCAATTAGAGAAGTGTATAAAAAACTATAGTTTTTTTGTTTATTATATTTTAAATATCTTTCTTTTCCTATGCAACCCTTTTTTAAATCATTTTATTTAACAAATATAATGAGATTAAAGCTCGTGTAATATATAATAATTCCTAAAACGTTTTTACGAGCTTTTACCGACATATTTACTAAAGTTTTACATCCTCTCGTTGAGAGGAAGGACATTTCTTCTAATTTTTGGTGCTGAAAAGTATAATACTACAAAATCGTAAATTACAATGTGATCCATTTTTTGTCGCCAGTCACCACCATACGCTTCAAAAAAGGGTCGAGTTCGTTCCGTTTCAGCAGCATATCGCAGGCGTTGATTCGGTCCAGAAAGTTTTTTTTGCGTCAAATCATGCGGCACCCAAACGTCAAACTTTTTTTGTATCCAGCCTTCTGCAGATGGTTTAAAATGGTTTGGTGACTAACTTCCATCTCCTGGGCGATGTCACGAGATTTCACATGCCGGTCTAACTCGATGTTTTCCATGATTTGATCGGTATTTTCACCGGCTCTGCATCGTCGAAACCATTCCTCCGCGGTTCAAAGTGATAGAGTACCATCCCCCAAAACACCAATAATCTCACAAAACGTTTCTCGGATTTGCCTTTAAAGTCGTTTTGTAGGTTATGTCAAGACCTTTCAAATGATGTATAGTATTGCCCGATACAAGTTATCTAGAACTTTGTACATAGCCGCGAATTTCAAAAGACAAAAAGGCGGAATTGAGATATTTGAAAACCTTATATTTTATTCTTATTTTAGAATGAATAATTGAATAATGAATGAATAAATAATTGATTAATTACACATTAATTAAACATTACACTTAACAAAAATATAACTCTCGATGATTGTTTATTATTAATTTATAAACTAATTGTTATATTTTACATTACAATGTTCGCAAAATAAACGCAATCGTGTTCTATCTACTCCACCCATATAATATAATCAACTTTGCCCTTGTTAAATATTTAACCCGCAGGCATGCCCATCTATAACTATATAATATGATATCCAAACATTGCGCTCATAGACAATATATTTCATTCCACTACATAAAATAATCCAATCCAAACACGTACGGTCGCGTACGACACACACACACACACACACACACACACATACATACATACATAAACAAACATTTAATAATTCTGTTTACATTCTTCGCAGGGCATTCGTGGACAATACATTCTTGCAGAAGATAACCCTGGACAATAATCCCTCATTCTCGGACGTTCCACCGAAACTATTCCACGGCAATCCCAATTTACTGGAAATATCCATGCGCGCCAACAATCTACGTACATTGGACGCTGCTCAATTTCCACTGGATCGTCTCCAGAGACTGAGCCTTGCCGACAATCCACTCGAGTGTAACTGTTCGCTGCTGTGGCTGTGGCGTCTCACCACCGGTCAATATCCGGCCGACGACACAACGAATCTGTCGACAACGCTTGTACTGGACAAGCACGCCATCGGCTGCGACGAGTTGGTCGAACGTAATACCATAAGTCGGCGTGTACTGATGAACATGTCCGAAAGTGAGATTAAGTGTCCCGCACACATTGTGACAGTCATCAGTGCTGCAATGAGCGTACTTCTGGTGCTGGTTGCCGGAGTTAGTGTAATGTTGTACGTGCGTCGGGCAAACTCAAAGAAAACGGTGCTGGCCGAACGTAAGAATGTTAACGAGCGCGTGGTACCACAACAGGTTGATAAGCTTGAGCTCGAACGGTATTTGGCCGCACAAGAACTAACGAACGAATATCGGGCACTGCGACCATGGGAACTGCCGCTCAAGGAAGCAATGCTCGAGGAACAGGACCACTATGAGAACTTTGATGACTTCCGGTTCGACAGTCGGCGGCCACATAAACCGCACGTCGTCTATGTATGACTCTAAACTAATGTAAATGCTTATTTGTGACGAGTATGTATAATGTATTATATAAAGAACCAACAATAATTGATACTCCAAATTTAGACTAAATTAATTCATATTTTCTTAAACAACAACAACAACAACAACAAAACCTTTCAAATATCTCTTAATACAATATACATCCGTATATATTAATATATAATTATAATTTAAAGTATATATAGTACATATGAGTATATAAGAATTATTATAGTATACATAAAGGTCAAGATACGATAAAGCTCCGAATGCGATGTTACACATAAACACAAAATACAAACAACAAATGTCTCACAAGAGCGGCGCTCCTCGACATTACAATATTTATAAAATATATTTAACAACAACAACAAAACAAGTGCAAACAAACTTTATTCAAAAAAAAAAGAAAGTCTTCGATAAGCAATAATTCTAGCATTTAGTAATTCAAAATACAATCTAAGCATACAAAACATATAAAATATATTAAATTATATAAATTACATATAGATCTACTATTTTCTTATAAAACACAAAAAAACCAAACCGCAAAATGTTATTTATTTGAAATACACATACACACACATTATATTTGAGGGTTGTATTAACTAGATTATATAGTTTTTTTTTTGTTATGACGGGCACCGCACGGAATATTAAATCTAGCGCTCCATCGCAATATCTATAATAATATTAAGTGATTTCGTTGAAATTGTGGATATTGTTTATATTATTAAATCCATTTGCTCATATAAACAACAACAAAAAAACGTGCGCTCGGCCTATGTATAGTTCTTATTGAATGCGGCTGATTACTTTTGTTTTTTGTTAATTTAGGTTTATATTTTAATTTGGATAAATAAAAAAAAACACTTGCTATTTAAATTTTATTTATTTTTTTATTGAATTCGGAACGAAATTAGCAATATTATTGAATATGAATCGATAAATCAGAGTTACTAAGGTAATTTACGGTGTGTAGAACTGTGGAATGCTAACACAATGGCAAATAATGATAAATTAAGAGCAGCCGTTTGGAGTGTTCAGCGCGCTCGCGTGTCTTTGATGAATCACAATAATTATTCATGGTACTTAGATTGCAACAGCGTGGCTTGGCTATGCGGTTGGATGCAGTGTGGATGCGTTACGGAGATTTAATGAGACCATTCCCACGAGATAGAGAGTGTGTTCATCAGAAATCATCCCTTTTCGGTGTGTATACGCTTGCCATTCCTATGAATATAATATGCTCACACACACAAACGATAAGCATGCACTTGCGTACATACACAGACCAGACACACACACACACACAGCCTGATGTGGGAGGCCTGCACTAAATTCTCGATAAATCCCTTCGTACAAGGTGTATGCGGCGTCATTTAAAGGCCGCAACATACTCGTATACCAAAATAGATCTATCTTCTCAATGCACTAGTATAAACTCCAAGTGCATACACATATATGCACCTGTGCTTCGTATGTTTATATGTTTATATACGTTAAATGCAATTTAAACCATAATTGAATAGGGTCGGGATGGACTCGTTTTGTAGTCTCTGTGTGCATATATCTATCGACCTATCCATACAACATATAAATAGCCGATGAAGTTTATGCTGTGCAGAGTTTCTGTGGAAGTTCTAACTACACATACAGACAAGCAGAATCGCCCTTTGCCTCACACACAACTGCATATATATATATATATATATATATATATATATATAGACAGACATCACAGAGAGAACTATAGGATACGCGAGGATGAATGCGCGCGCGAGCTTTAGTAGATTTACAAAGCTCGTGCGGTATGTGATGAAAACAAACAATTCGAAATGAGGATTTTCAGTCTAACGGTTGTCAAATAACATTTCTGACCATATAGAACGAGAATGCTAATTATTGTAAATCGATTAACATGGTCCTTCGTGCCGAACTCGACGAGCTTATTTAAATCGTTTGTCGTTTGTGTCGCGCTGGTCGTTTGGTGGGGTTTGTATATATATTTTATGTGTGTTTGCAGAACTATTCCGAGCATATTTGATGGTGCACATTAAATGGAATTGCACATTTTCCAATGCAATTGCCTGCAAGTTCCTCTGGTCAATTTCAATGAACTGCGTGTGGGAGGTGCTTCGTATATACAATACTATAATTTCAACAGCAGTACGAGTGTACATGTTAATAAAAATTAAAAAAAAAAGTATGAGCGTATTTTTATGCATATTAGTTTAACTAGATGTATGTTTGTGTGTGTGTTTCACTGAAATACCGTTTGTCCAAGTGTATACTACGTTTATGTAGTTTTTGTTGTCGTTATTACACATTATAGGACTGAACGAGGAAAGCTCGCCAAATCTGCTTTCCATAAAATTTTATTACCGATATAAACATTCGGACGGCATATTGTTTAGCATACATGCATAAACGTATATATATGTCACTGTGTATGTATGTGCTTGCATACATATAAAAGCGGTGAGTGCGGTAAGTTAAACGGGGTCCGTAAAGCACATTATAAAAAATATATATAGATATGTGCACTATGAATGTGTGTTATATATAACATACAATTGCAAATATACAAAATACTAGGAAATAATTTGGCAGAGTCATTCAAATTTTATTGCTGACAAAAGTCCATTTGCATCGTCAATCAGCAGTGATCACGCAGCAGTGGACAGGGAATTGCATAAGCAATATTTTTTATGAGAATTCGATTTTTTCTTTATTTTTGCTATTATTAAACAGAGCTTTTTTGCTGTAGATATAATTCAACACAGGAATGCGATTTCATAAGAATGATTTTATTTTAACATTGTATAATATCTTATCAAGCGATACTCTGTAACAGCGGTTCCTAATCCTTTTATAATTGTGGAAATAAAGTGTTTTTTAGAATCAGATTCTTGTTGTCGGACATAACCTGCAAGAAATTACATATAATTTCTTAATTTAATTAATTTTTGTAGACAAACTTTTATAGTTATAGTTTCAATTTAATTATAATATTCTCTCAATATTATTTCCAATTTTCACAAGAGTACAAAATTGACAACTTTTTTTTTCGTAAAATACGAAATATATTTTTTTATAAGAATGGACTTGTTAGCCATAAATCAGACACTTTATTCATTATCTTTAATTGTATTTATTTATTTTGTAAAATTTATATAATGAATATTTCAAATTTTATACGATTTTTGATCAATTCTTATTTTGGCTAAATACATTGAAAATTATGAATTTATATATTAAAAACGATAAGGTTTTTAAATCTTGAAAGAAAGAAGTAATTCATGTCGCAAATAAATTTTAAATGTCTGCAGCCCACCATTGACCCGTAGCCCATAGGTTAAGAACTTATGCTCTATAAGATTATTAGAAAATTCTCTATTCATTAGTGCTTCCATTTCCAACAAACCGGAAAGCTTTATTACAGTGCCATGTAATAGTACTAAATTGCACATTACGTGCTTAACGGAATGATCCAGTTATTTTAATTGTGCATCGATAGAGCCTAAATGCTACTAAGGGCATAATGAATAAGATCATTTAAAGCATTTCTGAAATATATAGACCGACTGTAATACAACTAGCTATTAAAGCGCTGTACAAGAGCATCGACCACTGTTAAATAGCTACTTTGATATAGCAAAGCTGTAATTCACCAAAAAATATTTAAATATTTAATATTTAAAATTAAATTTCTTGTGAGTACAAACTTGCACCATTCCACGGATGTGATGTGCTAATGTCGTGTCAAAGCTTAAATAACAGGAAAATATACTTCCGACAAATAGTTGGAAACAAATTTTCTATATCTTGAAGCGACAAAAAAAATCCACCTACGAATCTTTCGAAACAGAGCTTAATCAAATGTAAAAAAAAACTTGGAATATTCAGTAACATAAACCGCAATTCACACCAAGAATGAAGAATCTTCGCCGACTTATTATTACCGCCACGCCATCACCAAATATTAGCTCTTTATCAGCATCGACTAAAAATGCTTCTAATAAGCCACAACTTATAAAATGCTTATATAAGCTCCTAAACAACTGCAGTTCTTCAGCAGAATCAGTCAAATGCATCGAGCAAAAATTTTAATAGTCTGCAAAAAACTATTCAGCATTCTAAAATGTTTTAAAATTGCAATTTTTATCTGTCGAATGCTGCTAAAAAGCTACAGCATTCAAAAATAAATACTTTAAGCATTCATTTAAGCTGTTATGCAACATAAGACCAAGTCTGAAATGATTCGTGGTTTGTTGAGATTTTTATCATTGAAAATGATTTTGCCGGGGTTCCGATGAAAAATGTGTAACATCGTGTAATTTTTTGACGTTAGTCACGTGACGTAAAAAAAATAAACACAAAATCTTACATGCGGATTTTCAATGAATGGCCTCTTAAATATATGCTAATCATTTAAAATATTTGAATCTGGGCATCTTGTATTTTTTAAAGCAATTGCTTAAAATCGCCTAAGCGACATTTTTGTGACGTTGACAATACCGTACGAAATGTTTTGATGGAAATTAAGCCGTCCTATGAACCATTGGTTTTGAAAAGACTACAATTTTGTGTCTATCGATAAATAATTAAAAATAGTTCGAATTTTTTTATTTGGTCATACAATTATTTTACATGATGAGATATCTAGAGATATCCCCAAACAACCTCGAGAGACTATCAAAATGTTTTGTTTTGTTTAGCAAGAAAATCATTTTATATTTTGATCTAAATTTGCTCTCCCAAAAGTCTTCGGAAGGCTACAATATTAATATACGAGTATGCAAGTCTCTATTTTTCTGCATCCGACAGGATGCCGAACACATTCTTGATTATGTGACGTCCGTGGAATAGGCGATAATTGAAAACTTGCTCTTGCAACGTATAAATCCGCGTTGTGCTAAGGGCTTCATAGTCATTTTTGGTCAAATTGCGAAAGCATCATCAGCGTCCTACAGATAGTATTCAAATATTTGTTTAAAAATATTCACACACAAATATCAAGCAAAACTAAATCCTTTTCTTGTTTTTATGCAAATTAATAATGCATAGAAACTCTTATCTATTATAGTATTTCTTCTTTCTTCTTTTTATTGACTATTTATTCAATTAAATACTGAAGCTACTTGTAGACTATTCGAGAAACAGAAACCATAGACAAACATACACAAATCATCGTACGTTTCTCGAATGAACTTTATTTCTCTCGAACAAAATATAAATTCAACACGTTGAATTTGAATTTGATTTATGAATTTAAAAAATAATACAACCTTTAATTTCTTTCGGGACATAGGGCCAATGTTCTGTAAAGCACTTACACCCTCGATATCTCGTTTTTCTAGCATTGGAAACACCCATTTTTTGGGTGGAATTGCCTTTCTTTCTTTATCGCTATAACATCATCCAAAGAACTGGACGGTGATGAAGGCTTTGACCGCCAACCGCTTCCAGTTCCGCAATGTTGTTGCTAATGCCCTATATCTCGAATAGGAT
>JANSTU010031408.1:0-26124 GCA_027564075.1 Bolitophila hybrida
TTGAGGACGAAAGCGCTCGCGAGCTTTCATTTGGGATAGCAGCAAAGTTTCGCGACCGCACATTTATACTAGATTTACACGCACACATACATATAAATGAAATATAGATAGGATTTTAATCTAAATTGAATTGGTTTGTTAGTGTTTGGGAGTGTTCGTCTGAATGAGTGTACGATGTTCGTGTGTATGAGTTATAGTATATTGCGAACGGGTTGTGCACCGCAAACACCCTAAACCCTATGTTATACTATATATGTACATATAATGTATATGTATTTTGTATATAGATGAAAATTAATTTTCGATCGGGACATTTAGGCAAATTTGTGTTTACTTTGAACTTTCTGAGTGTTTTCTTGGTTTGGGTTCTTCAACTGTTAAAATGCGAAGAGACGAAGAAAGTTAGATTTTCCTTGATACAAATATACAGTGGATACGCGTATATCACATTCTTATCAAAGTTAAATTTGATATAACCCTTAAATATTTTAGTATTTTTTTCATTGCGAGTATACAATTACACATAACTTATAAAACATCTTATATTTTATAAAGCCTTTATATATTTTTTTTTATATTGTCACCAGAAACGAGTGTAGTCTCTAATATTAAATTTAAACACACACACATTTATAACAACAATGTTCAGTTTTGATTTTAGATGTAATATTTTTTGGTAATCATTTTTTGGGTTAACTATTTTAAACACACAAACATTTTTGATTTTAGATGTAATTTTTTTTTCTATGAAAAAATGTGGATATCAAAAATAAAATAAATACATATATTTAAAGTCAGGTGGAAAAAAATAATTTGATTTTTTATAGCAAAAACTCTTTTTTCTCCCTCACTCTAGTCCGACATTATCTTTTTTTATCACTTTTACCCTCCTTCAATTGCGATTTTCGAAAATTTTGGACAAACTGTTCGTCCTTCTCTTGGAGGAGAAGGTCGTCGACCGGCAAAATGTTATTGCTGATTTTATCTGGAGGGTAGGCTGTATAGCGGATATATACCAATTTTATACCCTAGTACGATTTTCCGTACACCGACATTGACACTTAATTAAAAATATTTTATAATATTCAGTCAGATGTTTATATGATGAGGAAGAAATTGATAAAAAAGGTGGATGGATGAGGAAGTCACCATTGAAACCAATTATCAATATACGAGTATATAAGCCTATAAGCCATTGGACTCTATTTTCATCGGGGCTGAACAGTTCATTGGTTAACGCAAGAAACTGGTCGGGGGTAACTTAAACTCATTGTGTCATTGGTATAAAATTTTGTTCTTGCATTTTAATACGAGTTATCCCTGCGAAATACATCAAAATCAGCTCACAGGATCGGGATAGGCCAATGTTATTTTTAGACAACTATTAGATACAACATGAACGGAAGGTATACATATAAGTACTAAAAGTTTTCCTATTTTCAGGGCACCTTTAAAACTGTCTGGCAGAAGCTTTGGAAGTAGTTTTGAATTTACAACTTAGACAACATACGCTACAGTCCATAAAGAACAGACGTAGTCTGAACTAACAACTCAGAGATAGGCATTAAATAAAGTTCTATGGAGATATAGGCAAAATAAATGAAAAGTAATGTCCGGCGTGAAGATATAGCCAAAATAAGAAGTAAACAAATATTTCAAAGATATAAGCACCAATCAATCATATATAACATAGAAATGGAAGAATAAATTAAAGTAGCAGAGGCTATTTAAAGAGATTTAACCGAGGATTTAACTGATTAGTTTTGTACACAATTGTGCATATGGTTTTCAATTTAAATGTTTGCTTATACTATATGTTAATCTCAATTATTTTGGTTTTAAAATGTTGGTAGCAATGTTATCTATATAAAATGTTAGTCAATCGGTAAACAAAATATAAATAAACGTCAGTTTGTATCAATTAAAGTGTCGTTGTTGTTCTGTGAATCTTCCATCCGGTAAGTGTTCCTAAATCTAATAGATATATTTATTTATATATTTTACTTAAAATAATTGCTTGGGCGTTTAACGTTTAAATAATATTTTAAATATTTAAACGTTAATTTACCATTTTATTATACAATTTTTAAAATTAGTTTTCAATAAATATTTATCTTGTAAACTTCATGTACACAAATGTGTGAAAAACATATTATACATAGCAATGTACACATTTGTGTACATGTACATAAATGTGTACATACATACATGAGACACATCGTAATTGTCAATTTTATAGATCATGGCATAGACTTCGAGAAGCAGACCATTAAATGATGAAGAGTTGTACGAAATTTTGCACGCCGATGATACCGAAGTGGACTACTCAGAAGAAGATAATGAAAATGTTGACATTTTTCCTGCTATTCTAATATAGAAACGGACTATTTTTGATGAAGTAATGGATATCTCAGAAGAACACATTAATGAAGACGTGGAAAACCCTTAATTATATTGTAAAAATAGCATATAATTAAAATTCTCGGAAACTATAAAACTGTTGGTACTAGTAGAGGATAAACTGAAGTACACGTAGGTGAGTGGCCGTCGGATAAAGAATCGGATGAAGAATAAATTGATAAAACTTTTTGCTGTTCCCACCAAGCAAGGTGGATAGACTCACCGATGAAGAAGATATCAATGAGGAGGTCACCATTGCAACCAATCCAATCAAAGCTTGTGTCATCGGCAAAACCCCAAAAATCAAAACAATACCACAAAAGTATTGTAATGTAGCCGTCACCAGATCCATGATAATAACAGATGACCCACTTTCCAGTGATTAAGATGATGGCGACTACGAAAGATATATATTTGGTTGGAGATAGTGTTGCTCCGGTCACCAAGATTACAGGCATGCCTTCGATTGAGCAAGATCCACTCGGAAAGCACTACCAAACTACCATTTACATGTGCTGTAAATGCAAAATATGCTTACACGTACCTTTTATAACTGATATAAACATAGGGATAAAATATTGTTTTTTTCATTTAGGGTGTCAATACAACTTATCCCTGCGAAATATATCAAAATCAGCTCACGGGATCGGATTAAGCCATTGTTTTTGTTCTTTTATTGAATTTAAAGAAGATATAAGCACCAATTAATCATATATAAAATGGAAAAGGAAGGATAAATTAACATAAAGTAGCAAAGGCTATTTTAAGAGATTTAAAAGGCGCCAATTTAAAGTGCTGAGCTTGCAGAGTGATACATGTTTTACATGAATTTTCATGAATATTCTTGAATTAGAAAGTAAAAAAATAGAATTTAAGGGATTAAACAGAAAAGCTAGTTGGAAGAAGAGAAACAACTGTAATATGACTCAAATGTATAATAAGGGTATGTGGAATTGTTATGATGTGATTTGCAATATGTTTGATGGGGTGTTCGAAAGCAATTTTCATTGTGATTTACACTTACGTGGAAATATAATCCACAAAGATAATATGCACAAATTTATTGCAGAAAATAAAGGACGAATAAAAGAAAGTTGAACTTAGAGGATTAAAGAGCCATAACAGCATATGGAGACCAGACACCGATAAAATAAGGTGCTTTATATTATACAGCACATTCGTCGCCAGCGCATGACACATCGCATACTACATACAATACATAATAATACAGCACATCGTAAATATTATTGAACAACACATACATTCAAATACCAGATACTCAAGGACATGACAAGGAGCACCTGATATTTAGAAACATATTATGTAATTAACAGATAGAAAATATAGGATACAACATATAGTATAATAAAGTAAGTTACAAATTATTATAGTTTTATTTCATACGAGGAACCTCGCCCGACAAGCTATTACACCATCTATCTGTCCATCAAACTAAACCCATAGAATACCAATAAATATTATAGGCAAAAGTATTCCACAATCCGTAAAGAATCTAGTAATTACTTTCAATAAAAAAATACTATTAGATTATTGAACTTTTACAGCATACAATAAAGGCCTCCTCAGACGAGGCGAGAACTCGCAGCGAGCATATCTCGCATCGTGTGAACACCCGAAAAGTGCTCGCATATGAGTAATTGCGACAAGTCATTTGCTTGCTCGCATTCGGACCACTCGCTCAGTGTGACTAGTTGCTGCGAGCGTTTCCATTCCAGCAAATCACATGCCGCGAACACTCACCGCATTCACGTGCTGCATATGCGAGTGTTCCACTAAGTGTTGAAGCAACATTTCACGTGCGTATGGATACAGAATGGTAATAGGTAGTAATATGTATTATATATGATTTTTTTCTCCATTTACGTAGATTCGACGTAAGTTCGTAATTTCAACTCTAATTTGACGGGAATATTAACTATACGGTAGAATATTAGGTAGACACGACTACACATATACTTATTATGCTGCTTGGGCAAGCAAGAACATGTTTTCACATGTATGTATGTGTGAACTGTGAAGCGATGTATGGCTGTGAGTGTAGTATAGAAGTGGCGAAAATTAGCAAAGTTCTTGCATTCATGTCTGTGTGTGTGCCTGTTCAGTGACACCGGAGAAAGCCGTTCTACCCCCACCGTTGCAAGTTTCCGAATCAAACTCGTTTTGGAACGAGATCTCTGAACCGATTCCAGGAGAATCGATCGCTGCGTTTTAAACAGTTCTTATTCTTCTTCAAAAACAATCTCACGCCACGAAATTTTGCGTCTGCTTCAAATGATACGAAAAAGATGTCTGAAAACTACACCCCTTCACACGCGCACTGTCGCATCGTGTAACCACAACGTACTTACTTAAGTGAGTAAGTAATAAGTAGCTCCGAGGATTTGGCTACGATCTTTTGGACTTCCATATATACATAATTAATCGCAATACTGTCTAGTCTTCAACCGTGTACATTTTTTTTGTAAATCAGGGAGAATTGTAGATGACCAATCTGTGAAGTTACAAAGTAAAGCGATTCTGGGAAATCATCCCGTTTTCTCTTTTTCGTCCAGTCTACTATTTATTAATTTATTAATTTAGTAGATATTTTTAAAATATTTTGAATACACACTATAAGACATTTTACATTCCTGGCTGAATCTTATGAGCTATATAAGTTCTTTTATACTATTTTAAATCTACTTGTTTATATTCACTATATCCACTTTTATATACCTTACACAGTTCTTAGAATGACGAACGAAGTAAAGTGCACACATAAGAATATTATTTGATGTCTGTGCATTTTATTTTATTTCATATTGTAATACGATTTAAGCATGAATTGAGCATATATAAACGAATACTACTTATATATTTGAACTTCTTTATCTTCAATGAAAAATAATTGAACGTGCGCATTCAAAATGATTTCGATTTAGATTTTTCTATGCGATAACGTATAATGTCGAATTTATTTTTTTATTTCGATAACGAGACTCTGAAAATTCAATGTGATGATATGGGTATTGTATAATAAACGCGAATATGTGAATATAATAGTTAGTGGTAGCGGTGACGCAGTGGTTTAGGTTGCTGTACTAGTACATGCACGAAATTTCAAAAAAATTAAAATCAATAAAATTATTACATACAGTAAAAAAAATGTTTGTGACAATCGATGCAAACTTCATGATTTTATCTGCAATAATTTACAATAAAGTTTATCTCAATTCTTTAAGGACAATTGTATAACCCATTGACACGCGAGCCACTTGAAGTGACTCTCAAGCTGCTTTGAAATTCGCTCAAAAACCTGGTTCGTTTTCATATTGCATGTTCTAACTTAAACCTACTTTATAAAAACCGAATACATATAATCACAAGCTTCTATAATCCTTCACAAGTTTTTACAAGCTTTGTGGAAGCATTCATATGCGATATATAGATGTCACTGATGATGTTCAAACTAGAATTTTTTTACATGGTTTAAATGTATACTAAATACATTAAAAGTTTTGCACCACCAGTTTAAAAGTAGGTGAAGGTGTTCATACAGATGTTTTTCTTATTATTTATTGAATTCATTGTCAACTAATTCGGGTCAAAAGAATGAAGTGGCACTCATTTGGACGCCATTGATATAATCCGTCAACTTGTAGTGCTTGCGGTCTGTTTTTTCTCCTCGGAATTCTGGTTTGTTTCTTGTCTATTACACACAAACAATACGACACGAACGATGTAATTAAATAAAATACAATACGCTATTTGAAAATATATATATATATATAATATATATACCGAGTTGACGAAAATAATGTGAATGTGAACGTACCTTTACCTTACCACGTGAAGTTGTTTACGCTTATCATAAACTATGACATCCGTTGTCACGCCTTTGACTTGCATTGCTCTTTAGCAGTTCTAGCACATTCAATCAATAAAAATAGAAAAGATCAGTACAGCCTACAGCGATTCTGTCCGACCTATCAACATCGCTAAGCCCAAAATCCACGCTGGGACGTCACGTGTAAGCAACAATAATTCTGTCATTTGTATTTTCATGCGTTGGTTTTGCCGCATGGTCAACGCTACATATACGCTGCAGCAGCGCTATATCATTTGTTATTTAACGCATGAAAAAAACATAACGATGCGTTGATAGGATGTAAATTACGTTACCTTTAGCGAGGTTTTCTTAGCACAACCTATTGTGCAATTGTTAAGGATGGTGCGTACATTTTTGTTATTAATTTTAATATGTAATTCAAGTGGCGTTTGACACATGAGAACATATGATAACGCATAGAAACGCTTAGATAGAACTGTTATATTGATAATTATATTGGTAATAGAATAACCATAATAATAATAAAACGTATGTATATGAATATAAAATAAATTATTTAAGTAAGATAATATTCACAAAATAATTGTCCTCATCATGTTCATCAACATTGCTTGTTCCATTCACTCTGAGTAAATTTCCCATTTTTGTTGGCGAAATCGAGTATATTTTAAAATATTGTTATATATAAGTGATCAAAAATATAAACGTCATATATAAAAAAAAATCATTGTATTTTGTATATAAGAATGTTTTCAAAGAATACGCTTATCTAATTATCGCTATTAATAGGACCAGTTAATTTTTAAATTATTTTGTAGCAAAATAAAATTTTAAAAATCAATGAAAGCCTCTATTATTTACATTAAAATAAATAAAAATCGAGGACTAATAATATCTCTTCAATAACATTTCGCATTCAAACAGGAATTTCATACGAACTATACTATATAGTATATAGTATATTATATCGATCAAAGAGAGCTACGATAAATTCTATAGTGAAGGTTTATTTGCATAATAATAATGTTTTAAACCGATTATCATGTTTATGAAGGTAAAAACTCGAATTTAATATACAGAAATTGTATTGCGAAAGCTCGTTATACCGTTTAACAATATGATAATGAATCGACATAAAATCAAAACTTAACCAAATTTTATTTTATACAATAAATATATATTAAAAATTAATTATTTTATAGTTATTAAGCAGATAACAATAACAATAATAAACAAAATAGTTTTATTGATAATAAAATGTGATATAAAAAGCACACATTTTGATCACTTATGAAGTGTCAATCACAAAAACGTCAATATGTTTACAAATATAATGTTTATTGAAACCTTATTGCCATTGGAATAAGTTCTATTTATTTAATTTAAATTCAGAAATACTCAATGGAATACATAATTAATGTACGACTATATAGCATATACTGAAGCAATTGCGCTTGCAATGCGGTGAGTACTCGTGATGGTTTTGTTCGGTGCACCGCAAACATTCCATTAAAAAGCTCATCAATGTTTTGTCTGGCTAAAATCCAGTATGTGGTTGATGAATTTTATATTTTTATATTGGTATAGTATAATTGTATATTATATAAATAAAATATGCATATAGGGTAAGTAATATAAATATATCAGTTTTTTCTACTAATTGAAAGTCTACAGTGTAAATGGCTAATTACTGTAACCGATCACTCACTCACTTTAAATTTTAATAAAGATTAAAATTAAATTAAACAAAATATTGTTAGACTTTGTATTAGTTTTATTTCAGAATTTGCTCAGAAATGGCGACCGTTCTACAAAGTCCAGATCCTAAACGAAGAAACGCATATATAATACCACAAGAATGTCGGAGCTTGCAGTAGAAGATGTTCTACAAATGGCAACGAAGTGGAGTGATGGCGTCTAATTCTGCGTTGTTTTGGTTCTAATTGCGATTTCTACATCACCCCTAAGCCACTAAGCCACTTCTTTACTGATTTCGGAGTATGCTTAGGATCGTTGTCATGCATGAAAGTCCATGATACTGTCATGTTATAAAAAGTGTCAGGTTCATAAGACCTCTATTCTTACGATTGCCCCAGCACCTCGCCAAGACATAGAACCCCACGATGCAACCTCCTTCATGTTTCAGAGACTACATTGTGAACTTTGGGTTCAACGTTTGATTCCTAGGACGCCATATATACATATGCTTTTCCGTCTGATCCAGTCCTGTTATATTTGGATTCGTCAGTGAAAATCACATTCTTCCAAAATGACATTGATATCTGTAGGTGTTCTTTTTCAAACAAAATCATTTTCGCTATATTTATTTTTTACGCAAGCGGCTTCTTTAGTGTTAAATAAATAATTATATTGTTTTCGTTTATTAATACAAAATATAAAAAATATACCTGCTTTAACTACATTTATTTCATCTACAGATCGTTTTATTTGGTGTTGAACTATATAACGGTTTATGAAATCAGTGACTTCGTATATTGCTCGACTCACAGATGGCTGTCGTCACATAGTTAGCACCTTACTGTTGGTAAGGTTGGTACTGTTGGTAGCAATGTAACCAAAAATGAAATATGTCAATTTTTCTAAAATATTGCATGTATTTACGAGTATAATAATAAAATTTTATTATAACACCAACACAAAACCTCGATGTTATAATAACAGAGTAAATGTTATTATAACATAAAATTGTTTGCCAGAATACGAAACACGTAATATAATTTTGTAGTGTCAGAATAAAATAAAAGTTGTATTAAAAAATTAGGGGCATTATGTTTGTATATATTATTGCCATTAATTAACATAAACAGTTATGCCTTAATGCCTTAACTCCACTACAAACCATACCACGAACCATTTACCAGCTAAAAAATTGGAGAGTTGAATCTATACACGCACATACGCATGTAAACGTTAAATGAAGTATGTCATAAGATTTTTCAATGTTGACAATCAAAAAAAAAATCAAAGCAAAAACAATAAAATTAGCAGTTAATATATATAAAATGCCTTTCGTCATCTTGCTGCTAGTCGCACATTAAATGTTTTGAAACATTTCCTCATATTAGAGGAGTTTTTCAAAAATATCACATTTGTATGTGTTAAATATGTATTTCAAATTGGCAGGGTATATTAGTGAGGTTAAATACGATCAATATAGACAAACTTTAATTTATGCGGTACGTTAGTTGATGTAATGTGAGCCAGTATAACTTGTTTTTTTGTTAACATACAATTTTTGGTTATTTCAGATATATTTTATATACCTCTTCCACAAACAATAACAATATCAATATTTACGTAACATTTTTGTTATTGATATTTTCTGATGTTTCACATTTATTTTGTATTTTCTTAATGATTTTTTGGAACGCAACTCAAAATGTAGAGATATAAGGAGAGATTATATGGTTTTTATCAACACACATGTAAAAGCTAAAGCGGCGCTAGCCTTATGTCTATGTGTTTATGTGTTTTTTTCTTGCGAGAGGGAGAAAAATCATACAATTTTAGCATGTGTACAAGTGAAATGCAGTACCATGTATAGAACAATAAGTGTATGATGGCGTTGATGATTCACGATCCCGAGTATAAATAGCAAGATAGATCATTTATTTTGCTTGCGACAGTTGCAGAAAATATAACTTTAATCTCATGTTAATAAAATATAATTGCAGAGGACTTCTTAAAAGAAAGAAAGATTAAAGAAAATAAAAAATCGAAAACGACAAGTCGTTAAGGCGCAGTTAGTAGTTAGTCAATAACACAAATGGTAATAAATAATATACAAATTGATATAATTCTAAAAATTATATATACGAGTATTTACCTTCAATAATAGCTTAATGTTATAATTATTAGTATCGCAATATAATATAAATCATAGTAATGCAAATACCGCAAATATATAAATATAATAGTAAATATCGCAAAAATGTTATTATTGTACTTTTTCAATCTGAATGTTCCCCACACGGCATGCGGCAATTTATGTTTCCAAGGTATATCTTACAGGCAGCGTCCCCAAGCGGGCAGCGTCCGTTGGCGTGGCTGCTACAGAATATTGAATAATTATTTGTTGTGCATTGAGATTGACAATGGTATTTACAATGGTGGATATGATGAAATTACAGGTGCAATATTAGACATTGAAGAAAGTGAAAAAGATTGATTCATTGTTGCAACATAGAGAGGAAGAAGGTGTTTTCTCGATTTTAATTACCCACCATTTGATGGACAATGAAACTAAATGATATTTTTTTTTGATATTTTCGTACATACGTGCTCGTGAATTTTGTACGTACGTTCACTGTCTATGGAAGTTGTTATCTCTGACCAACTATCGAAAGCAACATTCGGTGTAATCCACAGATATACACAGATAGGCCCTAGTGACAGTTATCCATAAGAAACAGTGTGCCAAGTTTTTGACATAACTTGTGATTGTTTGTGTGTGTAAATGTGTATGTTTTCGTTTTTTGTTTAAAAACACAAAGTTGTACGTTAAGAAACTAGCAATGCAGTAGAAAATTTTAAAATTATTTTATTTTTTCTTTAATTTTTCCGAATGTTGAAATAATTCTTATTCTTATTCTTTTTTATACCGTCAACATTTTAAGGTTGAGTATTACCAACCAGGACTTATACAAATTACAAATAATTTGGTGACGAAAATGCACTTGAGAAGAATTACGGCCGCCATTGATGTTATCTGGTTTTGTATTATCCTAAATTTATCTAAAACTATCTAAATTAAAACCATAAGAATTTTATTTATATTATTTTTTATATTATTTTCTATATTCGACCATTGTCAGTTCGACCTATCGCTGTGTGTCCATTACACGAAATATAAATCTAGTACATTGGCATAGATTTCTATATTTTGACAGCGCGAAAGGCGGGACGCCAAGAATATGATTTATTAAATAATATATTCTGGCACTCCATCACTGCATGCCTATTATCCACGTCCAGGCATCGGCTGGAACTAGATTTTCTTGGTATTATAGTAAATGTCCATATCCTCCCCTTTTTACTGACTTATAATAAGACTTTCATTGAAGAAAAGTGAGTATTTTAGCTCGTGAAAAGGTTAACAGATTTTTCGTGAAAAACCAAAATACTTTATTTTACTTTTTCTTATTTTGAGAAAAAAAATGTTTTCTGTATGTTATTATATATACATAATTTTCTAAAATTTTAAATAGATTATCTGTTAAGTTTTTTTTGGAAAGAATATTTCAATATTATCAATATTTCCCGTTATAATAACTTAATTTACGATACCACTAAAGAAATCTACACTGTTTATTTAAAAGTTTGGCGCTATGAATTTAACATGCCCGATCTGTGCCGATCTTTTTCTTCCCACGGACGACATACATGTCATTAATTGTGGCCATATGTTTCATGTCCACTGCCTGTCTCAGTGGACCGAAAGGTAAGTATTCCCTAAAAATGTCTTCTAAAATATATTGTAAGAATACAAGTCCCTTACAGATCCAAGACATGTCCACAATGCCGTTGCCGATGTACTTCCAGCAATACCTTTAAGCTCTATGTTAATATTGCGTTAAACGATTCCATTAAAACAGATGCTACAACTTTACAGAACCAATTAGATCATTGCAAGGGTAAAGTTCGTGAGGTGCAGTGCACAATAGCGGAAAAAGACAAACAAATCTATGAAATAATTAAAAAAAATGAAAAACTAAGGATTACCCAATCCAAAACTGTGCAAACCATACAGGGATTAGAGAAAAAAATCGCTACCGATTCTGTTATTATGACCAGTATGAAGGAGCAATTGGCCAAATTGAAAGTGGAATGTAAACGCATAGAATCGCTGCAGTCGCAGCTAAATCAAAAAGAGGAACTTCTGCGCCAGACAGACAATATCCAGCAAATCATCTCGTCGACGGTATCTGAGGTCGAAGAGATATTGAAAACTGAGAAATCACTTAAGAGTATGGCCACTATGGTTGTGGTGCTTAAGCGTGAGCTGCGCTCTGCCGAATTAAAGAAAACGGATCTACGAAATACGCTCAAAATCAGCCAGAACGAGGTGCACAAGCTTACGTTAGCCAAAAGGTACAAAGACAAGATTTCTAACTATAATTTCGTGATTTTAATAATTTTGTATTTTCAATCCAGAGAACTAGCTGATAAAATAATGACATTGGAAAGTGATATTCACAAGCTCCAACAAGATGTAAGTTCAAAATATATATTTAGCAGGTTCATAATTCAGAATAATTTTAGAATAATACTCCAAGAAAAACAATGTCTTTCGAAAGCGCCAGAATAGATTTATCGCAAAGTACTAATCGCAGAAATTCAGATGTAGTAATTATAGACACGGATAAGGAAAGCAGTAATTCACCGTATTTAAATATTAAGTCTAGTAGCATTGGACTCTCTCCTTTGATTAAGAACCGAATGCGACGCATGGACCGTTTAACAAAGCAGAACTCGCTGCCGGGATCAACTTCTAATACGACTACGTCATCCTTTAGCGAAGCAAGTCAGGTAGTGTCCCTAATAAAAATATGTGCCTATAACTATTTAAAAAAAAAAACTATTTCAGTATCTGATATTCAAAAAGCCACGACAAGGACAGTCAACCTCCACGAATCCCACCTCGAATCTGGTTTTCAACGGTATCGGTGGTTCTGAGCGCAAAGAGAATTTTGTAGGATTTCCAGAGAAAAAGACGATTTTGCCGACAAACTCCAATAGTATTTTTTCATTTTCCACTAGTGATCGACTGAAGAGCGGAAAATTGAAGCGCCCGGCACCATCAAATTGATCTTTGTTTTTAATGCGTCTAGTGCACTTGTATAATATTGTATATAACACTAAATTAGTTTTTTAATTAAGTTAAGTTTTTTGTAATTGTACGTTTATTTTTTATATTATTGATAAGTATACATAAATTACCATGAAATAAGAAATTTAATATTTGTTTATGATACAATGCTTTTTATTTGGTAAACATGGACTTAGAACTATACAAATGTAATGTCCCGTTTATACTAAAATATACATAAGCTGGTATTTTAGTTTATGTACTAAAAAGGTAGAATTTACTGACGGAAATACTTCTAAGAAGTGTTCGAAGAAGTCTAAGAACTTAAACCATCATTTTGATTTGACAATGCCAATAAGAAAAGCAGATACTCATCTAAATTTTGTAAAAATAGTAAAAAAGTCTTGGAGTGAAAAGTGAAGCTGAAAATGACGACGACCAATTCTTACTTGAATTCATTTATTTGTTTTTGCTAGTTCCATTTCGTCTTGATGCCACGGAATACGCATGCAAAGTTTTTCTGACTCATACACACTGCATATATTATCTCGATATTGTTTATAAAAATATAAATATATTAATGTCGTCAGCAAATATTGCTACGTTTCGAGACATTGTTTTAAAGAATAATAGTAATTTCATGAGAACATCTACCCTCATATACAACAGAGATGAACCATTTTGGTAGGTTTATGCTCACAATGCTGTTTCCTGAGAATTTATTTCTAAAATGTTTTTTTAATTAATCTTACCTATAAAGTTGTTAACCTATTATCTTACCTTTCTGAGTATATCAAAGGTCAGCCGCAGTCGTAGAAATCTGTCATGTTTATATTACAAAAATATCCAATGTTTAAGGCTGGCTTTAGATGGTATGTTGAATTTTCGTCAAGCGAATGTCTATCCAGAAGAGGAGTGCATTTTTGTCACCGCCGATTTGTATGGACAATATGACAATATTTCAAGGTCGAAAATATCGTCACAAATTATTTGATTACATGTATGCATCACACGCAATAACATAAAATACAGGATACCAGTTGTGTTTTTTATTGTCACCAATGACAAGAATGCAGTGCATTAGTCACTAAATAATTTTGTGACGAGAAGAATTCAGTTCTCGTTAGTAAATTCTTGACAGTGACAAGAATTCATTTTTCAAAAATTCATACCGTCACTTCGGTGTGGCAATTATTGTAATGGACAATTTGTGGGCATAAAAATATATATACATAAGAAAAATATGGCATGAACACATATACAACAATACCTCGCACGACGCAATACCTATAACGCAGTAGATATAATAAGCATGTACAAGATACGATAATATCCAAAGGTTGATCAGTGGTGGTAGCAACACGTCAAAATTGACTTATAAGTAACACAAAATATAACAACAAAAAAATACACAAATAAAATTTATAAAATTTGATGGCACAAATGTGTTAATTATGTTTATTAAAAACCAATAAATTATACAAAGCAAAAACTAAAAGAATAATAAAAAAAGCAACATAGAAACTAGCACGCGCCATTAGCATAAAATATATCTACACTTTATTTAAATTAAAACAAGCGTAAGGTTTTTTTACAGTATTTTTTTTATTTAAATCGTATGTATTACTTTATCCATTTAATTTTTATATAATATTCTGGTTGATTATTTTTATTTGAAATGATTTTTTTTTTCATGTGTGAAGTCTTCTTATCCTTTTTTCCAATTTTATTAAATTTGTCCTCTCTTTTTTTGCAATGTTTTTTTTTTCAGCACATCTTTTTCGGGAGGGCTCTCATTTGGACATATTTTTTGCTCTTCTGCTTTTTTGCATTTTTTTAAATTATTTTTTGTCTGCCTTCTTTTGTAGGTGCTCTATTGAATGGAATTGCTGTTTTTTCCATTCGCAATATTTTTTTTGTGATCTTGTGTGTTGTGAGTAGTCTGCATTCAAAAAACATTATTGTACTAGGATCGGCGACGTTTTTTTTGTATTGCTTTTTTGATAATGCTTTGTCTAGCTTTTATATATATGTATATGTATATGTATATATATAATATATATACATTACGATATGTTGTTAAAACATAATTTTGATGTGGTTGTCTGATGGCAAAAGAAAGAAGAAGAGAGGAGCCAAATAATGTTTTTTGAAATCATTCAATTTTTTTGTTTTTGTCTTACTAAATTAATACCTGAAAAAATATAGTAAAAAAAATTTAAATAAAAGTTAAAATAATATGTGGATAGAAAATAAATGAAAATAAAATGCATGCAATTAGAAGATTTTATGTTTCGTTTTTGATCGTGTTGTGCCCGATTTGGTGACGTTTTCGTGTTTTTGCGCGTGCTGATCTGGTTGTAGAGGGGAGTTGTGTTGGCTAATGAGATTATTTTAAGTTTCAGGAAAAGAGTTGTCTTCTTGGTCGATAGAAACAAATATTTTGTTATCCTAAGTAGGATATTATTATTGAAGTCTGATGAGCGTATATAGTCATCGAATTCGCTTGATCTGTGCCAAATCAAAAACGGTAAAAAACATATTTTTGTGCAGCCACAGGTAAACCAAATCCCAATAAATTAACAAAAAAAACTAGTTTCTACAAAATTAGCAAACTATAAATAGCTACGATTCACGGTTTCAGTTATTAATTGAACGTTGGAAAATTTTGTTTTGATTCTGATTGGTCTTGTCGTAAAGAACGGGTTCGGTTCAACGTTATTTAATAACAGAAACACGAGAAAATGATCTACAAGCTGGTTTCTGATACTTAAAGCAACACAGAGTGAGGAAGGCGTTGTTTTTGAGGAAAATGTGTGGGTTATAAGGAACGACATAGTAAACTCATGCGTACACTATACATAACTAAATTTTGAATATGAAGAGAGAATCCTGATGAATAATCAAGATCCTCTACATCACTACCACTACCACTCTCTCGCATTGTGTTTTTTGTGTGTGTTGGCCTCAGAGCAGCTGATTTTTTCATATTTATTCTATGTACAAAATATGTAACAAAATAATACAAAGAAATAGAAAAAATCTACGATCAGCTTACCTTAAACGCAAAATCGGTCAATATATAAAACGAGGCAGTTC
The DNA here is from genome assembly GCA_027564075.1 of Bolitophila hybrida. Taxonomy (NCBI): domain Eukaryota; kingdom Metazoa; phylum Arthropoda; class Insecta; order Diptera; family Mycetophilidae; genus Bolitophila; species Bolitophila hybrida. The sequence goes on from JANSTU010031408.1 coordinate 16,179, forward strand.
TAATAAGGAGCATAATAATTAGCGCGCCCACGATAGCCACGTCTATAAATTGAAACTAGATAAATGCTTCTATTACATTTTATTATAAGTTGATGAATATCTTACATTGGTCTTCTGGTGCCTCTATAGCTACCATGACAACAACCGGCAGCGCCACGAGGTGCAGGTCGTCCGGTGCGTCCACGGAATCCTCGGGGGAATCGATTGGTGGTCGAAAGGCCGGGTCGGTTTGTACGTTTTGCCATAACCTGTAAATTATTAAAAAAACACACGAAACGTCGCATACATACATACATTTAGAACAAGAACCAAAATTAATACATTCACAAAAAAACACGTTACCTTAATCTGTCGTCCTCGGAACAGCGTATCATTCATGGCCAGGGCTGTCTCTACAAAATCCTTTGAGCCGAATTCGATGTACGCGAATCCCTTTGGGTGCCCGTCAACCTTATTACACAGAATGGTAACTCTGTTCATGCTACCACACCCATGGAAATGTGCCTCAAGTTCCTCAGCGGTTGCACCGTAGTCTACGTTTCCCACATATATTGATCGATCGTCGATCTCTTTTTTTTCTTCCACAGACAGTGGAATTGGTGAGATTCCAATAGTTGGCGTACCTAGAGTCATTTGTTTGTTAACCTCAGACTGCATTTGCTTTAGTTTTTCAGCTTCCTCTTCCATTTCCTTGACTCGAGCCTTGATGGCCTCAAGTTCGGGGTCGATTTGCAGGTTTGACTCGTCCTAAATACACATACAAACACATGAAATGATTATTTCAGAAAAAATGTTAAAAATCAACTCACTTCATTCAAAAGCTCATTTTCACCGTTGGTATCATCTAGGTTGTCCAAAAGCTGATCTTCAGTAAGGGATAAATCTTCATCAACCATCATTGTGATATATTTTCTAAAAAACAATAGATGAAATGCTATTAGGTCGCTCCAAGTATTTGCCACGAAATAATAAATATTTCGGATCAGCATACACACACACACACACACACACACAAACACAAAAGCAAAAGAAAGCAAAAATTGATGCCGAAAAAAAATAAATTTCAAAACGACTTTAAACAATTAATACGGATACGTTTGGAAAACCGTTAACAGTAACACAACGGCACAATAGCTGACAAAAACATAAACTAGAAATGTTAGTCAAAACTTTAGCGGATGCACGGATGATAAACGATTTTCACAGAGAAAACTTACTTTGCTATTAGACGGATAGTTCGAAATTAAACAAACATTTGACGTTGACAGATTGTTTTGGCGTGTACATGAATAGCTGCTAGAAAATCGATAATTTTAGTATAGCAGAACTTCGCGAAGGATGTACCAGTTTTTTTATAAATAATTATGTCGGTTTATATTCTGAAAAAGTACTGACAAGAGATAGAAACAAAAGGACGATATACATTCAGTACACATTTATGGTCAATTTAGCATTGTCAAAGCGAGAGAGGCAATCAACACTTCCAGTATAATTTTGCTTGCTTTCCGTAATTTAAGGTCGTTCAGCAATTTGTCATCTTTTCAAAGTCAGAAGCAAAATGTATATTGAAATTAGTGCGAGAGGGATAAACAATACTTCCAGCACAATTTTGCTTTCCATAATATATGTGTATGTATTAGACTTGCTGCCATAAAATATCTTTATGGTAGTGTTGTCAGACTAAGACAATATATTTGTGTATGATGTGAAACGTCACAGGAAAACGTAGAAATATTATGAATAATACGGCATATTGTGTATTTGAAAATAACTGTTACAAGCGATTTGTAATAAGAATATAAAAATTGATGAAAATTTTGTGAACATTTATTTAAAAATAGTATATATTTGTAAAAAGCCATTAAATCTATTAATTATTATACATAAAATATTGTTAACTATTAGAAAGAGGCCCAATTTTTTGGCTTTTCGTTTTTCCTGCAAAAAAGTTTGACAGCAGTGCTGCTGTAATATAAATCGACCGAAAATTAAGAGAAACACATTATAATGAAGTGCGAAAAAATTTAACACATTTTTAGTTTTATTATTTTATTTTATTTGGATTTAAGAATACTGCAATAAAAATATGGTATATAGTATATATCGAGGTATATATGGTGTCCTAGACGACCACAAATACAAATACATAAATCAAGTAACGTGGATACAGTTGATTCTGGTTGACTTATGACAGATCAATTATGAACAATGAGAAAAAAAAACAGCTGTCATAAGACGACAATAAACAATTTTGCTCGTACAAATTTAAGTCAACAAATTACTTTTTTTACAATTACATTTATGTGTGTTCTTGGTAAGTGGTTAAACAACATAAACCTTTTAAAATTATGACAATTCGATTCAATCATTATCGTTACCGCGTTATCATATGTACCCTGTGTATTTTAGTTGTTGTTGTGATTGTAATTTATATTTAGTAGCGATTACATGATTATATTAAAAATGATCGCATCCGGACCTCTCATCCGCTAGTCAACGCTCTATACCACTTAAGTACATCTTCAGCTATTTGCTTATATAAAATAATTTAATGTATTATACATTTTTTTTAAATTCAATATAGCTATTAGAATCCAGGTATTCTAGTACATTTAAAAACTGCAACAACCAATTTTAGAGGTTATGTGACTGTTTTTCTTTTTTCCTGAACAGTGGATATTATAGGAACGACTGGAGTATCCATACAAGTCTTTATAAAATTATAAATAGCCTAACTAGAATGACAAGTCGAGCCTTACTATTGCTGGGTCAATGTGTGCCCTCTGTCAAGCATAATGCATCGAAAATCCGTATTCGAAAAATGGAACTCGATCAGAATTTGCTGATGGTAAGTTTTTTTCACAAATATTTTGTCGATTATTTTAAACCAATTAAATGAATTGCTCCTGCAGTACTTTAAGAAAGACCAGCACGTATTTGTACATGATCCTGAGAAAAAGTGCAAAGTCGGCGACGTAGTGTTGATTAAAGAACTGCCCGAAAAACTGACCCGTCTCATAACACATTCTATCGAGGAAATCGTATTCCAGTACGGTGATGTTACTGATCCGATAACCGGCAAGAAGGTCGTGGTCAGCAAATACCGTGATCAAGTTGAAGACGCCAACAAAACATTCGGCAAATCATCACAAGGCTTCGATTACTCCAAGGCTCCGGCTCGTGGTCGTCTGGAGGGCACTCGCGACTTTACCCACCAAGAAACGTACATCAAATATCACGAAGACGGCAAGGATCAGCCTTTTGCTGTTTAGCTGTGGCTGTGTATGTGTTCCCTTTTAGTAGTTATGTGCATTCGTTTATTTAATAATTAAATAAATTACTTTTATTCTAGTAATCTTTCAGTTTGTACATTTTGTTTCGTTTTGTAAAGTGTATAATCCTAAATCAAATATTTAATTTAATTAACAATTGCTTGTACATACGTTTTATACAAATTTGCAATGGATGAGTTATCTTTTTAGTAAAAAGGCAATAATATAAGACAAATGTGTGTGTCTATCATGCCTAAAACATACAAAATTACTATTTATAATTATTTGTAGAATTCCGTGTCTATTATTCTAATCCAAGAAACTCGCGTTCGAGTGCAGCACCCATCATGTTCCAGTCGCCGTCATCTTCACCGTCATTTGGTTCTTCACTACCTGCGCTACCACAATCCGAGCCTATGTCCAGATCGGACGGTAAATCTTCGCCTCTTCGGAATTTCGCACTTGGCATTTCATCGTCCTCATCATCTTCAGTGTTGCTGTTTAACTCGGGGTCGCGAAGCTTTCGCACAACATTTTCATTAATGGCCGAAAGTCCTGGTTGCATTTCCAGAATATTTCGGCGTTCTTCTTCTTTAAAGAATTTCGATTGTCGTGCCTCTTCGCTTTCGTCCTCTTTCTTTCGTCGTTTCTTTAATTTTTTATCAATTGGAGGATTTTCTGTTTTATACATTTTAATATAATTATAAGAATTAAAAACTGGCGAATATTCGATGTTGTTTACCTATGTCATTTGGTTCATCATCGCTGGACGAGTCTGAATGGAAGAATTCATCAAATTCATTATTCATATCAGCGAGATCCGCATTAGAGAAACTCATCATCGGATTTATGGTATCAATGAACTTAGCCGGTTCACCGTCTACGTTTTCTTCATCCTGTTCCTTGCGCTCCTCGTTCATTACATTATAGTTGACCACATGCTCTTCAAGATAAAACTAGACATTAAAATGGATCTTCGAAACGTCTATGCTAAAAATTCCTACCAGGACTGTGACAATGTTTGGGTGGTAGCCGCTGCTTGCTTGTAGGTTTTGACGGATCGAGGGTAAATAATTTTTCTTCGACGCATTCCCATCGTTCGGCAGACGTCCATAGCCAGTCAGGGGTGACCACATGAATTTCCTTTCTTTTTCGGGCAGCATTAACCTTAAATGTTCCTAGAATAAATAACAACAACATTATGGAATTAAATTCATGGGAAACTGTATATTTTACCAGCCGTCGCCGCCACTAAATGTGTAGTATCATCTGTAAGCTGTTGCGTGACCGTTGCTCCAAGGGCCTTTGCAATTAGATAAGCTTTACTTTGTTCTAGTTTCAGTTGATTCGGCACAAGTCCCGAGAACACTAGCGTCTTACCTACCAGCACTTCACTTCGAATCTTCGGCACCAGCACTTTTAGGTCAGGTATCTAAAATCAACCATATTTTAGCAAAAAACATTACAATCTCATAAGATTAGTTTACCTTATTGTTTGTCTCGTAATAACTGTAAAATCTATCGTGAATTTTTATAAGAATCGATTCCAGGTACAGCAAATAGTCATCCGGATCTTCGACATCAACCATATCGGCATCATTGTCCGATGCCAAAGCTTTGTTTGGTATAACTGTTTTGCTCTTTTTCGGTGGCTCTGTTTTATCTGGTGCCGTTTCATCATCAGAAACCTTTGATATATCCGGTGTTTTAGGCATAGTAATATTTTTCTCGATGTCGTCTTTCTTCTCGGTATCTGCATCAGCTTCAGTCTCCACATTATTATCTTTACTTTCATCTGTCCCCTCTATGGATTCACTTTCAGGCAAATCATTACCGGCGGTTTGATTGATATTATCTAAATTAACTCCCAATTCGTCGTTATTAGTTTTTTGCTTGGCTAGACCAGGCGGTGCATTGATGTCGCCGGTGTGCTGGAAAAAGTTGTACGGTTTCACCTGGATCAAATTTGAAGCCATATTCCAGACATCTTCTCGATCGTCAATTATGCACACCATCGAGTCACCGCACGGAAAAAGTGCTCTAAAAAAACCAACAATGCTTAAAATAGAATAATTTAATATGAAATGTATGGACTCACTTTAGATTATCACCTTTGCTAGTCACATTAAAGCATTCATCACGAGACAAAATACGTTGGGAGAAAAAACGCTGATTACTGTCCAGGAACTGTGCAATCATGTGAGCATAGTTTCGGGCACCAAATGTACAGATGTGCAATTCATAATACGGTGCCATTGTGCTTAGAAAATCAATGGTACCGGGTCGCATTCGGGTGTGATACCACGGTGAATTCGGACCGTACAGCTGAAAGTGATAGACACCCTTCACATTGTTCGGAACGTTATCGTTCGTCGTGTGTATCAAAGTCTGGTCCAAATCAACCAAAAGGACTAGTTTACGATCTTCGAGAAGACGAGCTGTATCAGCTTTACCCAATTTCTGGGCTAACTTCTGGGTGACCTTTAGTTCGGGTACAGAGTGCACCATTGGAACTGAAGCTTCGGATGCATTTCCCTGTAAAATGTACACAATGCTGTCAATTGATTTGTTGTTTTTTATTTCTTCTCAGGACCAAACTTACATTTTCCTCTTGCCTCAGATCTGCACCACAATCGGCGCACATATCTTTGATAACGGTCGTATGAATGCATGCTGAAAGCTCTAAAATTGCGGTCCTAAAAATGAGAGTATTTATAAATAAAAAGGATAATTGGGCAATTTTGTAGGTTAAAAAAGCGCGCCATAAACTATTGGTAAACATACTCTTTTGTGACGACGTCGCCCTCTTTGAATAGGCGCTTTTTGACGACGCCACTTGCGGTCGCCTTCAGGCGCTTGATCTCCTTGTCTTCGGCATCGACTAGTTCGTAAAGCAGAATCACCTGGTTGTTTGTCACTTGAAAACCTTCGCGGACCTTCCACTTGTATATTTTTATGCAATTTTCTGCCGGAGAACAAACAATCGTGTTTTCTTCCGCCATTTTTGCGCGGTTCCACTGAACTAAAATGCCACACGATGACCGTGGTCTCTGCATGCGCTCCGTACTCGTAGTTATGACGTTTATTCAGGGGTTTGCCACGTTGTTCGCAGCAAGATTTATATTTATATCTTTTCAATAATAATGTTATTGTTAATGACAAAGATCTAGTACTATAATGACGTATATATACAGTTGTACCAACGTAGTATTGACAACAATAACATAAATACACGCTTTCTGTTATTGTTGTTGTGGAACGATAATTTCTGTCACCTCGGAAAATCAAATATTTTTGCAAGTTAATTTAATATATTTAATAAATGAAAATGAAAAAAAAAACTATTTTGGGAGAGATTAATAGTAATCGAGTTCGTTCTTATATTGTTGTAATTGTTTTAGAAGTTACAGCAAACCAAAGTATATCTAGATTAGTTGATGGAGTAACGTTCCTGAAGAACGGGCGCAGTACGGACCTATAGTTCTCCGCAGATTTATTTCTAGATTTTAGCTATCAACCTCAAACCATTTTGCAGTTTTTTTTAAAGGCTTATTTAAAAAGTAGGTTTATATACATATAGCGGAATTTTATCAGGGTTTAGCTATGTTAGCTGTACAAGTGGTAGTAATTGAAGTAGTGATGGGTGTGTGTATTTAAGGGAACATAAAAGGGAAAATGCCTGGGTAATGAAAAAAACTCTTTTGGGAAATAACTATTGACTTTTAGGCTTAAGCTTTAGTGTTGGAGGACATCGCAAATCATTTGATAGTCTGAGTTCGATGTTCTTTCTACAAACCGAGTTAGTTCGCAATGTTAAAAAAATCCATCTAAATAATATTTTGTATATTTAATTCCACTTCGCACTAAAAACATTTTTACAGGCAATCCAATCAACACATCTGTGTTTTTTGACGAAATTTTGGTACTCATTTACTTTACTATGTCCATATTATAAGTGCATCGTTTTATTGCAACAGTTAAAAAATAGAAATCATCAAGTTCAATTTAAAAATGCTATAATGTATGATTTTTTTAGTGTTTTGATTTTATTCGTATAAAATACGGATCATTTACAGTTTGATTGGCCTTGGGCGGGTGGCAAGGACTGCCTTCCTCTCTGCCTGACGCTTACGGGACTCAGCAACATCAACATTTCCCTTGCGGGCGAAACGCTGGTTGCGGACGAACTTGGCATCCATCTAAAATATAAATATAAAATCGGATTAATAAAGGCAGTTAAAAAAAAGTAGCATAGAAAATATTTATATTAAAATAAATTACCGGCACCCAAACAAAAAAAATGTTCAAAAATATACTTACACCAAGGGTAGATTCGTGCAGCTTGCGAACTGGCTTCTTAATTCCATTTCGGTGAGCCTTGCGGTTCTGGTTGTGGTTTGTGTGATTCTTTGACTTGGCCATTTCTTATCTGCAAAAAGAAAAACATTCATTAGTACAAGGTAAACATAACCCCTAAAATATATTGAAAATTTAAAAATATTATATTCAATAATATTGCTTTATAAATATGTAAAATTAAACTAATTTGATGATACAATTACAGTCTCATTCATTCAATTGAAAAGTAGTTTTTTAAGAACAGGATTTTGTTGTCTAACTTTAGTCACAAACAAACAAAAAAATCGTCACTTTTTCACAGAAATTTCACAATTATCCATTGGCACAAATAAAGAACTATTCAATTAACAATTTAAACAATAAAAAAACCATTTATATTAGAGGATGATATAAAATGAATAAAAGAGAAAATTTCACGAACAACCTACCTTCTGTCAAAACACCGGAAAGAGAAGTTGCTTGTCAAAGTGACAGCTCCTTGAAGGAAGCCAGGTGCCATTTTTGTCGAAATATCGTTCTCGATTTCACACTTTTACGGATTGTACGAAAGATGGCGTAGGCATAGTATTTATTTAGTAAATTTATATTTTTAGTTTATTAATTAAAAAATATATTTTATAGGGTTTATTAAATGTAAATGCACATTATTGAATTCAATTTTAAAATTTAATTATGTTATATTATTATACATAATTAAATTGATTTAAAATTGAATTCACGAGCTTGTTATTATAATTAAATAATTGTAAGTAGAGCTATATTTATTTTATTGAGTAAAACGAAATTTATTATTATATATTTATTTAGCGCACACCGCATAATTTAATTTTGCAATCGAATCGTGTCGATAACGGTTATGTAACTGATAAAATCTCGATATTAATGCAAATATTTAGTCCAGAAAAATAAGAATTATTGATATTGTTAATTTATAATATTTAATTTCATTAATTTTATTTTTCGCAATATTAATACAATTTATTATTCAGTTTGATTATTATTTGTAATTTATAAAATCCAATCATCCAGATCGTCTAGAGCAGATCTAAATTGTCGGCCTCGCCATCGCTGAACTCTTCTTCGACATAATCGGCATCGTCGTCATCGTCTTCGTGTCAACTGGACGAATTACCACTTTTCTTGATCTGCTTAAAAGCGATCACATAACGCTGAGCAACAAACAATGGCGGTGAATAGCCATCTGCGTAGTTTGCATCCTCAAAAAGAAGTTCGTACTCTTCTGTAGACGTTTGTGGTAGCTGATTTATAATCGCCTTGTAGAAACAAGTTGTTTGTGGATACAGAGCGTTCACTACAATAAAACGATGATTTAAATTATAAATTAACTAGATCTACTATTTTGAAACATACCCATTGTTCCCTTCGGAAATAAAGCACTACTATCAGTCTCAGGGTTAGCTCGCATCAGTGGCAACGGTACCACACGACATTTGCTCAAGATGTGACGATCTTTTTGCTCCTCATCAATATCATCTACTTCGTACTTATTCTGACCTGACAAAAATGAGACAACCTCAGCAAGTATCCAGTTCTCCTCGCCGTCAGCACCTTTGACTAGCGCAGCTACCATATCGCCGGCCTTTGCAACGTACGAACTCTCAGCGGATACCGCTCCGCAAAGTGGTGGGATTTTCTCACCTAATTTACTAACAAACAGCGGAAGCGTCTGAGCGGAGGTTTGAACCATCTTCATCAGCGCACCACGACGAATCGTTTCTTTGTTGCCAGCATTTCGAGCCTATCGAAATCGTGTCACAAAAATATATTATATGCTATAAAATATCATCCTTCTTACCTGCATTCGACGTTCATTTCTTATGTTTCGAATCTCTTGAATCTTCGATAGAGCCTGTCGCAGAAAGTTCTCTTCAACAAGACAATCGTTCATGCCAAGCTTGTACATTGTTTTTATCTTTTGCTGAACCTGCGAAGATGCGGCTCGTTCATCTTGATGAAGCTTCTCTTGAGCTCGAAAAATATTATTAAGATTAGGCTCATTGCGGCGACGTTCATTATCAATGTCATGAATCAGTCCCTGAAGAGATCTCAAACGTTCCTAGGATGAATATTCGTCAACATTTCCAATTTTACAAAATTCATTAATTTGTTTACCTGTATCTGATGAGCAGCTACCTCTGCAGTAAGTGGCATTTTTTGGCGCTTTAGGGTTTTCTGAATTCTTCGATATCACTATTTTACTACAAAATATCGAATTAATGTATCCAAGATTTTACGAAAGTAATTTAGATTTCATGTACATATATATAATAAATGCGATCGACGCTATTTAGTAT